>JAGJRP010001721.1:0-12059 GCA_022832235.1 Lepidurus couesii
GGAAGATATCACTTTCTACTTCAAGTGCTGTTGTTGGGGATGTTTTCAGAGCTCCCGTTATTAAAATTAGAGCTTGGCGATGAATATGTTTAAGCGGAGATGAGTTAGCTATATTAAGGTTGCACCAAGCCGGCAGTCCATAAAAGATCTTTGAATATACCGTTGCTAAAATAAGTGTTCTTAGTTGATTATTTCGAATTGCTTTGTAGTCGTGTGCCAGTTTTGAAATTCGCTGTAGTATTTGGTTAACTTCGGATGATAGTTTCGCGACGTGGTTCTTCCAAGTTAGTCTATTGTCGTATAGATGAGGCCAAGATACCGGACTTGCGTCTGTGGAGTAATGACGACTTCTCCCCATTTAAGTGTAGTTGTATCCGGTACGTGTCTTCTCGAAAAATGTATTAGTTCTGTTTTGTTCCGGTTGAAATTAAGATCTAGACTCATACTCCATTTCTCTAGTGCGTTGATGGCATTTTTTAGCAGTTTGACATTAACTTGTCCAGAGGAACCTGTAACAGCTAAACGCAGATCGTCAGCGAAAGCACTTACTCGAATACGTTTGCTTTTAAGTAATTTCAGGGCTCCATCTATATAGAGCAAAAATAAAATCGGAGACAAAGGGGAGCCTTGAGGGACTCCTTTGGATATGAAGTATCTTTGGCTTACTGAATTGTCAATTTGTACATAGATTTGTCGATCTGAAAGAAAGCTTTTCAGCCAATTTATAATGAAGGGGTTAACTTTCTTTTTATTTGCAATCTGTAAAAGTTTTTTATGGTTGACATTGTCAAAAGCCCCTTCTATGTCTAACAGGAGGACTGATGTGACCTTTTGTCGATCGAAGCCATTTAGAATTTGGTCGCTTAAATCTATCATAGCGTCAGTTGTAGAGCGTGACGTGCGAAAACCCCATTGGTGGTCTGATAGGAGTCGATTGGGCTCAAGATGTTGTAGGATCCTTTGTGTCATTATTTTTTCGAGGATTTTTCCCATTACCGACAATAGAGTGATCGGACGGAAGCTTTTGCATGTTTTATACTCTGTTTTATTGGGTTTAGGGATGGGGATTACTTTGCCAATCTTCCAGTCGGTGGGGAAGTAGGAGTATTTAATGGAGGCATTAAAAAGTGAAACTATTGTTTCCCCTAGAGCGTTCCATGTATTTTTAATCACGATGGGTTGAATGTTATCGTGACCAGGTGCTTTGATGATTTTTTTCAGTTTTTGGCAGTTTTCGTGTGCTAATTTTTTTATTTTATTTTTTAGCGTCAAAACAGACTTGCTACCTCAAGGAGCCATTAGCCGGTTGTATATAGCTAATGCGAGTCAACGTGATTCTGGGAACTACACTTGTGCCATTTCGGAGCACTCTTCTACCACAGTCATGGTGCATATTCTCAACGGTAAGTGAGCCCATATTTCTTTCGTTTTCTAGGCTACTTCTGTGAGTAATGCAGGTCCTCGTGACCTGATTTGCCTGTGAGGCATATATAACTAACCATGTCCCGCACGTCCTGCACTTGGGCCACGTCTATAATGTACACGTGCACGCTGTATTACTGCGTTCTCCTTGCTCGTGAATGGGAAACTTAAGCTTCCCAGCTAATGCTTCATGTAAGTCGTATCCTGCACTGCCTACGCATGTGAATGTCACTTCCTACAGTACTGCAAGGTTTCGTTCTTTTTATCTCTGTGTCAACTCTTAAGTCGCCTCAAGTTGGGTTTTTATTGATTTTATTTTACTAAAAAAAATTAAGAATTTTAGACAATTTTTTTTTATTTTTTAGGAAATAAATTTAAGAATTTTAGACAAATTTTTTTTTAAGAAAATAAATTAAAAAATTTTAGACAAATAATTTTATTTTATTTATTTTAGAAAAGAAAATTTAAAAGTAGAATATCGCATGTATTTGGCATTCAAATTGAAATTTTGTAGGCGTTGAAATCTGGAAGGTATCAGTGTCAGAACATTTGCAAACTGCCTGAACTTTCAAGGTCTTTGGATAGAGAGGATTGCAGCTTGTAGATTTCCTTTTTGTGCTGAAACAAAACAAAAAAACTTTTGGCATGCCCTTGCATATACAAGATGCGAGATTTTATCCGGGGGACAACATGCTTAGAGGTTGCAAGATTGAAATGGAAAGGTTTAGGGAATCCTGCATCTAAATTTATTTGACACTTACACAATGACATTAGAATAAGAATGTCGGGCCCCCTCAACCTCCCCTTACTCCGCATATAGTAAGTATATACGCATTTGTTGCTGCCATTAAACTGGAATGTATCCAAGAGGGAACGTTAACGCAGTGATACTACTAGCCTCGCCCACCACTTTGGTTGTGATAGGCTTCAAAAGCGAACTAAAGTGCAGTACTATATGTACAACAACAGGGATTCCGGGCGAAGGGAAAGCGAGTTTCGCTACAGTACATCCTACGCGGGTCTTTATGAAAAGACCCAGCTGTTTTCCTTCGATAGCAAACCGTTTTCTTTTCTTGTTGCTTAATTTTATCTTGCGGAAGGTAACGACCAAACTCTGGCTAAAAATATGACTTCGAGCGGTTGTTTCCCGATGGTCCGCCGGTATCAATCCGCCAATTACTTTACCGCTTAGCCCCTGCACAAGAGATAATCCGGTGTGTCGTTTGTCTACTTGCATGTAACGTTTGGCCAATACCCATGGGCCTTTTGAGTACTTCTTGAAGCTAATCCTGGAGCACTTGCACGGAAACGGCTTAACGGTACGCTGATCAAGGGCCCTGACCTTCTTTTTCAGTACAATTTGCTAAAGAAAAACACGAAATGGACCTGTTTCATTCTGGGAATATAAATCGTGCAAGAAGCTTAATCCAGCCAACATGCTCCAAAAGTGCCCGTTGTCAAGGTGCAAGATTATGTAGTCAACTACTTGACTACGTAAGTCTAAACTGTATTATGTTCATGTAAGATCAAAGTCTTCCGCATCGTTAATACTTGATACGTAAATTAGGTACAGTACTTGGAAATTTTCTGGGGGTCAAACGATTTCTTTTAGTGGCCAAACGGTACACAATCTTTAGAGCAGCACGTTCCTGGCATGGTTGCATTCTGGGCACAATTTCTGTGAGAAATGACTTGCTTGACTTGGCCGTACAGCACGCTATATAGTGGTATAAGTACGTGCAATTTGTATGCCTAGTGCTCACACGTTTCTGCTTGGAATGTTGACAAATAGTCATGGACGTTTGCATGTTAAACGTAAACTGTCAGCGCCATTCGTTTTTTTTTATTTTTTGCTTGTTGAGCGAGTACTGCATATTTGTTGTACTGTAAGACGCCATGAAAAGGTAATGGCGTTGGTAGACGCCTTGTTGAATGTAAACGAGGAAGCTAAAGAAGGTCGATCTTGTATTTTGATGGATAGCAGGGGAACATCCCGCCGCCATGCAACACGGGCAGTCGTCAAGTTCGCCCATGAGGTTGTCTGCACGCCTTGACAGCAGTAGCCAAACCTGGTTCCTGCCCCTGGTATTCATCACATGGGTGCTTACCGCTTTAACGAGGTGGTAATTAAGCGGATTTTATAAAGTCCCTCCCTTCCTCCCCTCCTCTCTTCCTTTGGAAAACCTCCCTGTCTGCACCAATACTTTGCGCCAACATCACTCTCTTACATATGTACGTCGGACTCCTCGAAACCCACAACGACGCCCCCAGTACATGAACTGTGAATCATACAGACCACGCTCGTGCTTAATCATCGCCCCGAAGTCAACATGTTTCACAATTCCGTGCATTTATTCCGCCCATCTTCCATTTTGCTGGCGGTGAACGTCACTTTACTGCAGGATGCAAGCAAATCGGTAATTGCGGAATGGCATCGATCCGAAAGTTTTGCTACGTTGCAAGAACAAGTGGATGAATGACTTTCGAAAAATTCCCACTTTCTGTCGCGTAAAAACTGATAAGTCTCGAGGTCCACAACTTTTAGTGCTGCCAGTTTCTTAGATGTTTTACCAGGGAAAGAGGCAAGAAAAGCCAGCGCTCGGTTCCAGTGGAAAGTAAAAAATGGCTTTGGAAGCGCTGCTCATACACAGAAACACACAAAACACTTCAGACTGCGCCACACAGCTTCTTATAAACATGCAAATGTTGCTTGGAGAGTCAACCAGAAAGAACAACTGCGGCGCGTCGTATATTTCCCTCCCTCCCCCCAGCTGGGGAATTTTGGAGTACGAGTGCACAACATCTTGAAGGCTTTACTATCTCTCCTGTGATGGGTCACAAAGAAAAACGAAACAGTTTTTCCAACCGTTATTTTTCTTGAAAACGCCGCATTGAAATTCGACGTCCGTCTTTTCCTGACGAACTAGCTGAAAAACCTGGAAAGGTGCAGATATAACGTCAAAATGGAACTTGGATTTGCATTCTCAGTACGTGCGAAAGCCATCCAGTGTTGAATTTTGAGCGAAATTTTGGCCCGCCCAACCTATAGCGGACAATTCTGCGTGTCAAGTGCGAATCGAACGTTTTTTGAGCTACCCGCTCAGGGGAGTTCAGGGGAGCGCACAGCTGACTAGGAAATGTCAGAATCCGCCATCTTGGATTTATGCGCTCGGCAGAACCAAAAACTCAAAGTGTCGTGAATGTGTGTAGCCCACTGCTCATTTTTTACGACTTCTGCGTTGGGTATGTGGCTGGGTCATAGGACTATACGACAACTCTATTATGGGCGAGGGAGAGTCAACAAAAGTGATTCATTTCCTGAAAGCTTTCGGATTGCTGGAAGGATCACACTTTAAGCTGCTTCGACACCGGGGACAAGTTTCCGATCTACGAGTTAGATGAGCACAGGGGGGACTTGGGGATTTATTGAGACAAATGTTCTTTTTGTTCTTTTTATGGGACGTACGAGTCTAGGCTATCTGTTCCTTTTTTTTTCTCCAGGGTCGTCTGCGAATGTGTCCAAACCGTGTACTTCCATGTACTGGAGGCAAGAGTAATTCGGGCCAAAAATTTGGCTCCGTGTCTCCATTTGTCAGAATTATTCTTCTAAAACGTTTGAGTTGGTTCGTTTTTTGGATTCATTTTTTCCGGGCGTCGGGTGCTAAGGGTAAATAGAACGAAAAAACTTGGAATGTGGGGGAATGCATGGGTTGCATTGTCCTGACTTGTATGACCTTTGAAAAAAAAACTGATTGTGACGTAATTTATTCTCAAGCTTGTATATTTCTATATATGGGCCGTACACAATGATGTCTCCACCCACCACCAGAATGCGGGGAAATAAAATAGTCCGTAAGAAACCCGATTTGCGTGCTTTTTTTCAAAGTTCTCATTGATATGCTGCTGTTGCGAGTAATGGAAAAGAAACGTAATCAAACGTCGCCAAGAAATTGAAACGTTGGGTTTGGCTCGGCTGGCCTTTGGTTGGGCTGCAATTGAGTTATTCATATTAGAGAACATCCATCTAAAGTGAGTCCTTGCGCTGGCTTTGCTATAGACAGCTAAACCGTGTAGCCGGTCACCAGACACACATACACGCACAAATAAAATAGCAAAGAACGAAAATAGTAAAGAAGTGGAAAGACAAACTAGGGGAAAACGAATTTCCTGACTAGGAAAATGGACCGATTCGACTTCACTCGATCACTATCCGTCATTCAGTTTCAATATCTTTGGTGCTGTGATTCAACGGAAAGGGCAAAACGTTCGATATACGTCGTCTGCCAATAGCGGCTGTATGATAGCTGCCAGGAGGGTTCCTGCTAAAGCTTGACTTCCTTTCGTGGTCAGAATAGCTGAAGAGCTTGGGAGACGTGAAGGCGTTAAGGAAGTTCAGGACTTGTCTCTTCGCCAGAAATTGCCGCCAGGGGGGTTTCAGCTCTATATAGAACCAAAGCCCCTGTCTTTTGAAATGCGGAGCAATTTGAGGATACTGTATAGGTAAGTTTAAAGGCTATTTGGAGCAAAGTTTTTTTGGTGGAAAATGCATAAGCATCATTTTTTAAAAAGTAATCCACCTCCAGAGACCGTCATCGTTGAATGACTTGTATAGTCCTGTATTGTATAGACCTTAGATAAGAGCACGTGGGTGTGTCTTTACTAAGAACCTAATTTACTTTGTTATTATTTTCCATATTTGATTTTAGAGATGATGTTTTTCTCTCAAGATAGAGTATTTTCCTATTATTTTTTACTTATACCAATTTGTTGTTTTTGATAAAAGTCTGAGAAACGGCAATGAGCAGGGCTCACGCCGTGATTATAGGAAAAAAAAAGTCTGAGAAGTTAAACAACTCCATTTGCTTTAAAAGTCGTTGTTGAATCTTAACTAATCATCCAGGTCACTGACCGAGATCACTTCAGCGTTTTGCTATTACATTTCTCAGACATTTCACTTTCAGGGCATTTCAGTATTATAGAATTTGAAAACCGTTAGCAATGCGAGGGGTAAAAACAAGATGTCACCCGGAAGTCATATCACTAGACGCCATCTTTGTTTTAAAGCGAACGATGGACTTTTGCACAATGAACGTTAGAGGTTAGACTTAGCTACGAAAAGAGAGAAAAATGGCATTCTTTTGTTCACGTTCGTTCTTGGCTAACGCTGCAGTTGCAGTGTCACAGGTCTACCCGAATTATTCGATCTTTTTCTAAAAAATGTTGCGTTGCATTTCAAATGGATGATTTCAATTCTACTTCCCGTATTTTTCAAAGAAAAGCCTATAGTCTTAGCTTTTCGCTGCTTTCTTTACTATCGTTTTATTCTTCGTCTTTGTGTACTATACTAGAGGTGAAGTGAGTGCTTACAAGGCAATAGAAAATTTAAAGGGATTTTATAAGCATATTAAGTGTTTATCAAACGGTTATTGTCCTATGGAAAGGAACAAAAAACGCGATTGAAACGTTTTGGGAAGAGGGGGGATATAGTAGCTGAAATAAATTAATTCGTTTTTCTTCTTCTTTAGACAGGTAGGGATGCAAGTCTTCGTTGAAGAGTTAATTAAAACCCCTACACTGACTTGGAAGATGTATGAAGCGCTCGACTCGCTCCCTTTTCTTCCCACTCTATCCCAATTAAAGGTGGAAGGAAGAAGGTCGTAATTGAAAGTCTAGAGCAAGCTCATTTGCTTACCAAAAGAGGCTTGTAGAGATAGTAGGTATTGTTTGAACAAGGAGTGAATTTCCCATTAAGAGCCCCAAAGCCACGCAGATTTACTCGTCCTTTGACTAAGTCTATAGGAGCATATTCCCTATATACCTTCTCCCTGTGCTTGCTTTTTAAGTTCTGGTTAAGTTTCTCCACGGTTTAACGCCCGCAACTGAGTTAGCTTTTGCTCATCACATAAAACATAACAATAATAAAAATGTATTTTGTCCCTTTTTTAATATTTATGTGTATTGAAATGTTCAGACAGCTGGAAACAAGGCAACGAAATTTAGGAAGCTTGTCAAAAAGTAGGACATTATGGTTTGGAGCTCGCTGAGTTGTAAATGGAAGGTTTCTAATCTCCCTTTCCGTACAGGATTTTTTATGGTAATGTTAGGTAGTCCCTAATCAAGCCAGTAAGTTTTTTCTTATCATCCTTTGACAAGGACTTGAAAATGAATGGTCGTATGTATACGGCCGACCTGGCAATTTTTTTTTCTAGCTTCATTCACCAACAGGGATTTAAAAGTTTTCTAAAGGGTCTCACCAGAATGTAAATAGCTTGAAAAGAGAGAGCGAAAAATATCTTTGGGGGCGAAAACAAACTTTTTTCTTTCTTGAGGTGATTTACTTTTTTCAGGTTTTTTTCCTCCGAAATACCCGATGAAGCCTTAGACTATGGCAATACTATAATCCTAGGCAGGAAAAGTTTTCTTAAGAATTTTTTTATATTTGTACGCTATAAGCCTTTCTTTATTGGCAAAAGTCGCGTGTTTTTACCAAGCCTAGAATAGCTTTAGTCGACCAAGACTAGTTGACTAACGAAAGTTATTTAACATGGATTTTTTTTTAAAAATAAATTATGTTTAAGGCTCCCGTATACCTTAACTTATTGATGGGAAAAACTCACAGATGGCACTAATGTTCGTTATTGTTTTACGCAACACGTCTCCGGATTTAGTGACGAACATGTGTACTGTATCCAGCTTTTAAAAGTGTGACACCTGAATGTCAATTTTGAACAATGAACTTTGCTTTTTTTTAGCTATAATGAAGTGAAAGCGAGTGCAAGTTTTAACGCTTCTCATCAACGAATGTTGATGAGGTGTTCCGAAATTCCGCCTATACCGAGCTACGGTATACGGGAGCGTTAACTATTGATATTTTTGCTTAAGAAACAACGAATTTTCCTGCAGTCAAATAATACTTTCCAGTGTCAGTAAAGCTTTTTGTTGCTGAAGCATCGGGGAAAGCTGGGGGAATATATCAATACTAGAGTAATGCTTCCCCTTAGTGGTAATAGTACAGTACTTGCATACATTTCTCTGAATGCATTGGAAGATCCTTTCTATAGACGAGTAAAGCCAAGCTGGGTAATTGGCAGGAACTGTCATTAAGCCAAAGAGGAGGGAAAGCGCCGTTGGGATTTCTCCAATCGACCAAAGATGTCGTTTTTGAAGTCGGTACTAAATGTATACCAGTACGTGTGAGAGCTTTTAGCTGATGTACTGTCCTTCGATTGACGAGTCGGCTTAGCTAGCTTGTAATTTTCAGATTTTTTTTCTAGCCTATAGGGAAAAGTTGTCACTTGCTGTGAATGGAAATTCGTTTTATTTCCTTTGGTGTTGGCGCGTGTTGCCCCTAACTTTCAGGTTCATCGCTGCGTCAGAAGAAGTGGTTATAATACTGACATATGGTCATGTGTGGGGGAAAAGAAGGGCAAATCAAATTGGGATTAAGAGTAAAAGCGTGCTGCTGGTGTGCCTTATATCCTATACAAAATAAAATACAATGTAGTGGCATTGAGGAAACTGTGTAAGAAATAATAGGGTGAAAGAGGATTTGTTTTGTCACCCACACCCGTGCCGGGAATTTTGTTCCGATACTCTGTTCTCTTATGTTATTAGGCTCCCCGAGCTCTAGTACAGAATCGACAAGTTCTTGTGCCTTCGATTCGTATCTACAGCAGGTTTGCTGCAGCAGCAGCGGCACCGGCAGCAGTAACAAACGGATGGAAGCAGCTGCACTTGATGTTGGTTGGCTATAAAAAGTCAATACTTGCTCGATTCCGCGTGTCCGGTTTATATTGCAAGTCGAATGATGTACAAAAAGCGACTTCCAGCATATTTGGACGCCTTTGTCGAAAAATACTTGGTTTCTTTTCATTTCCCTTTTCCAATTTATTTAATTTTTTGTAATTTTCGGTAAACATTTCTGAATTAAGGCCACGGTGCACTGGAACCACTGATGCACTGATGGTAAATTTTAATCCGAAAATTCTCATTCTCTCTGCAATATAATGCAAGTATATTATACTTAGATATTATTAAGACATTTTTAGAAAAATAATTGTTCAATTATCTCTTTCCGTTTCTTTTCATTTCTTCTTTAAAGTTTATTAAATTACAATGATAAATGATCTGCCATTAGTGCCATCTTTTGACAAAAATATCAACTACTTGCAGTACACCGTGGGCCTTAAAATGTTATTTTTACACGCGGCAATAAGCACAAGTTAGTGCTTCCTTGGCGTACTCTACAAGACAAAATGTTATTTACAATATTTTACTTGTAAATATTTCGTATGAATCTGATTTTCAACTAGCGTGTGTTGCATGTGAAACCTTTCAAACTCGGATAAGCAACTTATAGATGTCAGTTAACATTAGGTTACAGAACATCATAAAAGGACACCATCAGGCAGGTTTCAGAATAACACAGGCAAGTCAACGCTTAGAGGATCTTTGTGATTTGTAGTACTGTAATAGAGCCTTCATTAAGCTGATGCATAAGATAATAAGGTAATGCATGTTTGCTTGTGGCACGGCTCATTTTATATAGAGAGGCATAGTGACTGAATTGTACAAGTTGTCAGTGGCAATGATCACAATCTGATAGATCGTCGCATCAATACGCGTCCTGAAACGACGATTCCCTTTGTTTCCGGGTGCTGTGCAGCAGTTGTGAAGTGAAGCGCCCTTGGGTGCTCAAAAGGCCATATTGAGCAACCTCGTTAACAAGATGAAGCATGTATAGGAGTTAGGAGAGGTCCTATAGGGTTACACGAGGGAGTGATGAGGATTCCAAAGTAGTCCGTATACTGCGCGTATAGTTATATATGGGTAATTTTCCTTTGGCGGACAGCAACGCGACCAGACTTGGAAGGTATATACAATCGCTATTGTTTTCTGACCTCTTTTGTCCTACAAACCATAGCCCTTTTCCAATGAGGGAACAACTGTGCCTGTGCCGCGACGTTTGTTTACATTGTGCGTCATTGGAACACGCCCGTGCGGCACAAGTCGACGAATTTCTGCGAACAACTTTTTTCCTGTTCCTCGATTGCAAGCAAAACTGGACGCACAGCACAGTTGTTCCCTCACTGGAACAAAACTGTTCTGCACAGAACCACGAACAACGTCGCTGGAACAGGCTGTTCCTCGCACAACAGTCGCACAGCACAGTTGTTCCCTCATTGGAAAAGGGCTCATGTTTCGGGTGCACTCTCTGGCTTATGCCAAGCTATAAAACTCCGAAAGGTCTCAACCCCACTAATGCCATGCTATAGATTCGTAAAGAGCCCTAAAGCATCATACGCTGAAACACCCCCGTCATTCGCCGTGTATAATAAGAGGGCTTCGCGTTTGTTGATGCTCATGCTGTCTTACCAATCTTATTCTTGTTGTGTACTCGCAAATAACGAGCCAGTCGAGCAAAAGGGGGAGAATGAGGGGTGTACACTCACTCATACATGGTAATTAGACTTATATAAGGACGTTACTTCCGCAGATAATGATGCCACAGTTGCAAAACAGGCAAGCAAATCAACAAAGCAAGCAAGACATGGGCTGACAGTAGAGTGTAACATTCATGTGTGACGAACCGGAGAACCACAGCATTGTGCCACTCATTTCCCGTCTTTCCCGTCAAACTTTTATGACGTTGTGTGTAGCCCTCCTAGCGGCTTTCTTATGGAAATGTTAGAGCTGCTAATGTACCGACTTGCCTTTTCAGCTCGTAAGCAGTCGTCCAAATGTCTTTAGACAGGGAATAAAACATAAAAAAATATTGAAAATTCTGTACACGAGTTTTCCCTAAAAAAATATTCTTATCACATACGAGTGCTTTTGAAATTATTCAGTAAGAAATGTAATAATCAGGGCAAAAAGATGCTGGATGATCATGTTTAAAAAATGAACTTAAAAGGGCTTTGATATTCGGACTTGGTCTTGGCGAATGTAACAGGGAAAATCCGAACCCAGAACCCTTGCATATATGGATGCCGTATACTTGAACTTGCCATGCTCTGATTCAAAAGCTGTCTTGAAAGTTATACAATTCTAATCGAGGGTTCTTAAGAAATATTATAGGTTTTATCTAGCTAGGCTTACTCAAGCTAACTGTCGTATTCAAATGAAGCACATTAATTGGGGAAAAGCATCCAATCGTCTAATTTGTACTTACAACAAAAGTTTTCGAAATTTAAGAAATAAAAAGAAATTTAGTTTGTACATCTTTGAGTGCATGGATAATTTATTTTTCTCTAATTTGTAGCTTAATTAGAGTAACTTAAACAAATAAAAATAATGCATTTCAGGAACTTCTAAACATCGGCCTTGGCCTTTTCGTAATTGGTATTGATAAGAAAAGCGCTGAGAAAGAGGAAATTTGGAATGAAAGTGTTGCTTTAATTACCTTGACTTTGGCTTGAAGAACGAAATAATTGGATCTCTTGGAAGCCAAGCCGTGTGCACTCTACACCCACACTTTGATCTTATGACGAAGGAACAAATCAGACCGAAAGAACGATCGCATTTTCTGAAAGTCCGATAAACGGTCATCTTAGGCTGCGGTCTCACTGCCCGAAAAACCTTGGGAATTGGGGAATTATACCCTCGGTTTGCTATTCCGATAGGTCTCACTGAGCATA
>JAGJRP010001722.1:0-12055 GCA_022832235.1 Lepidurus couesii
TCGGAGGGTTCGTCTCGGAATTGTAGTGCCTGGTCTGCGACTAGTTCCTTGAGCTGGGCAAACTTGCGCGCTCGGTCGGGTACTGATGGGTGAGGGTCTTCCATTAGCGCCAACCCCTCCTCGGTGATCTGGTTTGTGCCGAAGACTCGTTCGTTGTAAATCCGTAACCTGTTGAAATTGACATGTTCTTCGCGGAGGGTCATGGAATGCTGGATTACAGCGGTTTGTTCGGAAGTGATCTTGACGATCCGGTAGGGGCCTTGCCAGGCATTCATGGTGAGTTTGGGCGATTCTCCAGGTTTGAGGGCCACGTTGTGCTTGAGGACTTTGGCTCCCACGTAGAAGGGGACGGGACGGACAGTTTGGTCGTAGTGGTCCTTTTGATACTCGTGGGCGGTGGCCAGGGCTTTACGGACGAGTGCAAAGGATTCGTGAAGTCGTTGGGCGACTTCAGCTTGGTAGTCGTTGACCGAGTCGTACGACGGGCTGAGTGGGCGAAAAACTTGATTCAGGTCCAGATTGGGGTCGCGTCCATGGACGAGGAAGAAAGGAGTTTCGTGCGTGGAGGCATGGACGGCGGTACGATACGCGTATAGGACGTAGTTAATCCTTTCATCCCAGAGGTCCTGTTCTCCTTGGCAGAATTTCGCGAGGCCATCGATAATGACTTGGTGATACCTCTCCACCATGCCATTGCATTTCGGGTTGTACGAGGTGGTATTGAGCTTTTGGATCTTCAGGTATTCGCAGATCTCGAGCACTAGTTTGGACAGGAAGTTGGTACCGCGGTCGGACAGAAGCTCTTGAGGGACTGAATGTCGGCAAATGATGTTCTGGACGAAAACTTGGGCAATGGTCTTGGCGTCTTGGGTCGGAATTGGGAACGCTTCGGGCCATTTGCTGAAGTGGTCGATGAATACCAGGAGGTAGCGGTTTCTTTGCTGTGTGGGCGGGAACGGTCCAAGGACATCAACGGCTAAACGGTGGAATGGTCCGTTCGTGGGGGAAAAGGTTCCGAGTGGGGTGTTCCGTTGGGGTACTGGGGTTTTTTTTCGGACACACAGGTCGCAGGTGCGGCAATAACGGGTGATATCGGCATACATGCGGGGCCAGTAGTAGCGAGCACGTATCCGATGGAAGGTTTTTGAAATTCCCAGGTGTCCTGCTAGGAGGTGATCATGGTTGGATTCCAAGATAGACTGGACCAAGGAATTGGGCACCACCAATTGAGAGATGATCAATTGGCGAGGGGCGTTCGGTCGGGGTATTGCTAGGTGGTAAAGGAGCTTATTTGTCTCTTCGATGTAAAAGTTTTCGACCTCAAAAAGCCAAGGGGGCCTGACGTCCTTTTCTGGGATGGTGCCAGAGTTCAGATAGCGATACAAGGGTCCGGAGAACGGGTCTGCGTGCTGGAGCTTCCGTAGGGCGCTTTCGTCGATGTTAGGTAGTCCGTTAGGAGGATCGGATGGGCTGATGGTGGAAATTTGGGCGGATGGGTCGTCGACGTTGATCCGAGATAACGCGTCTGCATTCCTATTTTTCCGTCCAGGTCGATATAAAATGGTGTAGTCGTATTCGGAAAGAGTCACGGACCAACGTATGAGACGTGCAGAAGAGTCTTTGACGGACATGAGCCAACGAAGGGAGTTGTGGTCAGTGAATATAGTAAAGTGTCGTCCATACAGGTATATCCGGAAGTGCTTGACGGCCCATACTATCGCTAAGGCTTCCTTCTCGGTGGTCGCGTAGGCTCGTTCAGGACCGCGGAGTAAGCGGCTGGCATAACAGATCACGACTTCCTCTTCTCCTCGTTTTTGGCAGAGAATGGCCCCAAGGGCAAGGTCAGAGGCATCCGTGTGCAGGATAAATTCATGTTCGAAGTCGGGGTATCCAAGGATAGGTGGTCTGATCAGGGTGTCCCGGAGTGTGCAAAAGGCATCGTTTTCTAAAGAGGTCCATTGGAATCCGTCGTTACCAGTGACTCGATGCAAGGGGGCGGCGATCTTCGAGAAATATTTTACGAAGCGGCGGTAGTACCCAATGAGGCCGAGGAAAGACTGGACATCTTTAACGTTGGTCGGAGTATGATATGCGACTATTGCGCGAACCTTCTCTTGGTCAGGTTCTACACCTTGGCTCTGCTAAAAGCCGTTGATCAAGTCAAAAAGTGAGAAGTACTTAGATTTAGCCAGGTTGTTCAAGGATTCTGGAATATTGGGCATGGGGTACTGGTCTCGACGAGTTATCTTGTTCAGTCTCCGGTAATCGATAACGAGCCTTTTTGTTCCATCCTTCTTGTCGACGAGTAAGACGGGAGCGCCCCATGGTGAAGACGACTCTTGGATAATGCCGGAACTTAGCATATCGTTGATCTTCTTCTCGAGGATGGGCTTGAGGGCTTCTGGTACGCGATGGGGTTTCTGGTGGTCTGGTGGGTGGCCCTGGGTGTCAATTTGATGTTTAACTACGGTAGTGCGCCCAAGTTCCAACTCGTTTTGTGCGAAGACATCGAGGTTATCCTTAAGGAGGTCCATGAGCTGCTGGCGTTCCTTAGGCGGTAGCTGGGAGCCGATGTTCAGCTTGTATAAATCCAGCATGGTCGGGGACTTGTCGGTCTGACGAGATACATGGTTAATTTGGATCCGCTGGGTTGGGAATGGACTGGGGTTGGAAATGACGGAAGTATCTAGGTAGCCAACTAGGTTGGTTCTGATGAGGCGTAATGGCATATCCGACGAATTATAAACGAGGATCGGGATTTTGGCTGAACCATCGGTGGTCACGAGGAGAGGTTCGACATAGGTATTGGGTCTGCAAAGGTCGACTGGTTCGATGATGCCGGTGCATCCGCATCTTGACAGTTGGATATCACCTCTGGTGTCGATTCGTCCTATGACGACGCGATGAGTTCCTGGGAGTACCGTAACGTCGTGGTCCAAGAAGATAGAGTGATACGCCACAACGGGATTCGCAGCCTGCGCTAACCTCCAAGCATCGTCTAGGATTTGGTCTTCGGGATCCGGAGTTGCGTGAAGGGGATGAGCAGAACACGAGCCGAGTTCTGTTTTGGTCTGGTTTTCTTCGGTCTGATGGATTGACCGTTACCTGCCAGTATCTGCTAGCCAAATCTAAGGATGTAAAGAAGGCGGCGTTACCAATAAGATCAAGAATGTCATCACTGCGCGGGAGGGGGTAAACGTCCTTCTTCATGATACTGTTTAGTCGTCGATAGTCTACGCAGAACCGGAGTTCGCCATTTTTCTTGAAAAGCACAACGGGGGGAGGACCAGAGACTGGTAGAAGGAGTAATGATGCCTGCGCCCAACATCTTGGTGACTTGGTGACTAGGACCGCTGCTGCTATAATAGTGTTTGGAGAGTCTCTAGGGACATAAGGTGGTACAAACACACAGTGAATCTGGAGGAATAATGACCGTTTCGGAAGACCGTAGCACACCTAAGAACCCTTCGGAATGATTATCCATAACCTGAAAATCTTGAAGAAATGTTTTTCCGAATTAGGAGCTGAATTATCGAGGGTATTGCAGGGAACAAATGTGGTTTCTAGTGTAGGTGGGGCACACAGTACATGTTTTAACACGGTTTAGGTATCGTACATTACTTTTATTCGTCCTTCGTAACTAAGGACACTGACATTTGCAGCAGCCATCCAGTCTACACCGAGTATAACTGGGAAGAGGGCTTTACTAACTACTACAAATTGATGCATATATGGACGGTTAAAGGTGCCCGGGGTGATTTCTAGCATGATGGTTCCTAATACCGGCAAAACTCCATTCCCCGCGTCTGTTAGTGGAGTTCCAAAATATGGTTGAATCTCTGAATGCTGTGACAGGGTACAAGCACAAATGAGGGAACATGAAGCGCTTGAATCGACAAGACCGGTGACCTGCCCTACTCCCCCTACATCCAAGTAAATTACGGGTAGTCCTATTCTTCTATCGGATATCGTTCCATCTACAGTAACCACGCTGTAGCCTTTAGTACTTACAGCCCGCCCTGCCCCTACAGATCGTCTGAGGAGTTTTCCACCGTGGGTTGCACTCGAGTAGGGCAGTTCCGAGCAATGTGGTCAGTTTTATCGCACCGGAAACATACAATGGATTCTTGTAAACTTCCGAGGCGAATTGTTGTTTCGACTTCGTCAGTCGCGGGCGATGCGCCCTTCTCAACCACACTGATATCAAGTCGGCCGGCGTGACGGTTGCCGATTGTGCTCCAACTTCTGGGTTCGCTTGGTTTGCTCTAGGGAACTCACACGGGTAAGTAGCTGTTCGATTGTAGCCGGCAGGGTATCTGACGTAGGTGAGCTGGGCTTGACTTGGGGACTAACGGGCGGGTATAACTGTAGTGTGCTCAACGCGGAATTTTGAGGAGGAAGTGTCGGCTCTTGCACGGAGGCGACAGGCGCGATAGGAGCGTCATAACTACAAGTCGTATTTTCGACGTGGTTGATTAAATCAATGAAGCTGTCTACCGTATTTGGTCGTCTGGCCATAACAGCCGCAGCCACATCAGGTCGTCGTAATCCGCGGGCGAGACGCTCAATTTGTTCTTTTTCTTTTAGTTGTGTTGGGCAGCGTTCGCAGAGTCGTAGTTTATCATACAAGTAACTCGCGGTACTTTCTCCTGCTTGTTGGACCCGAGCCTGAATTTTTGCACTCCACTGTTCTAAAGAGAGTGGCCTTCCAAAGGCCTTTTGTAGAGCTAGTTTCCAGTCATCCCAGTTTTTTCTGGGCGCCACCGCGTGAGTCGTTCCAGTGGACAACAGGACCCGCAATCTTACTCAGGGCGGCTCGTAAATGCTGATCCGGTATCCAGCTTTCTACTTTTCCTATCCGAGTGAGGGTTTCAGCCCAGTGCTCTACATCCTCGGGACCGCCGGAAAAGATCGCCGTGGTAGCGAGGCTCTGGCTGCTGATTTTCCTAGGTAGTGGTGAATTAGTCGCCTGTTTCGTCAGTGCGTCCAATACAGCTTGTTGTGAGACCAGGAAACTCCTCATCAGGCGTGTTGTGGGCGAACTTTCTTCCCCGGCATCTTCCTCCATCTGGTGGGCTGCTGCTACCGTTGGGGTTGGTGACGTGGTCATTCTGGATGATTCGGGACGGTGGGGTTAGTTTTCTTCAGAGGAATAGTGGTTGTTCGCCAAGGTTACAGCAAGCAGGACTATAAAGGGACTGTGGTCTGTCTCCAAAGCAATTTAAGACGCTGTATGGTCAGCTTTGAAGGTTTTTAAGATCCAACACAGACCCCTTTAATGCCAGGACTCTTGCTACCTGTTTTAAGAGTTTGTCGCTACTGACCACCGATAAATCTATCCAGATCCCACTCCTGACACCATAAAGGTCGCGGGTGGTCAGATTGCAAGGTTTGTATTTCTCTGCAGTTCTTACCACTCTGCTGTCTTTTTACTGGGCACATAGGGTTTTTATACCTATCACCGAACAATCGTTAGTACAGCATTTTGGCTCACCCTTATCCCTTAACCAACAAACAATTAGCATGACCGTCACATTCCTAAAATAAGCAAGGTCTGAATGTACGGATTGGACTGTAACTTATATAAAGGATGAAATGCTGGCCGGTAGTTTCTTAGCGTTGGATTTAATTGGAGGTTTATTGAAAACAAAATAATACTTAACAGAAGGGGGCTGATAGTAACAAAAGGGTTCACACTTGGGTGCAGAGTTACACTTATCAGGTCTACCTATCAACTGTCGTTACTACTGAAATTCACTAAAACACACTTTTGATCCTTGATCCCAACTCTATTGCTCTCAGCAACTTTCTTGCTAATCAAAAAGGTCACGTCTTCTTTTTAAGCATACTGTTCCACACACCACGCTCAACTCTTTTCCTACTACATCGCACATAACAAAACAATAAACGTTTGTCGTTTACTAAGAATACATTGCCGAGACCAACCCTACATCTTGAATCTTCAACGGTCCAGTCAACCAAGAAGCAAGGGGTGGTTGAGCGGCCCACTTTTAGGCTTGGCTCGCACCAACAAAAGTCGGCGTTAATCCCTATAGCCCCCTTTTAACCTTGGCCTTGGTCCGTAACACTATCCATTGATTAATTAGTTTCCCCAATCTGCGTTCGTTGGCTTCCAAAGTTTTCCAACTGTAAGCTATTACCTTTAACTTTTTTCGTCTTGCGTTCTATTACGAATTGAGAATAATGAGCCTGATTCAATATTAATTGAAGCATACCATTCATTGCGCTGTGCAACTTCTCAATTGACGAAGGTGGGGAAATGGAGAAATTGTTGTCCGCGGAGGGATCGTAGGCATTTTGACCAACGGAAGCTTCACTTTCAATGTTATCGACAAGGATTTCTGGTGTAGGGCAATCCTCATTTAAAGTTTCGGAGTCACTAGAGGTTTTACGTTCGAAGTTTGATTCACTACTAGAGAAATTATATTATCAAGAATAATTACTACTATATTGAACATAGTACACTGAAGTCAGTGATGCCGTCCAAAAAACACATAGCTTCAAAAAGCTGCCATTTTTTCTTTTTAGATGCAGAACTTCCGCTGGGAGCTTGCGTCAATTCTCTTTTGCACCGGCTGTAGCTAGACCTCAAGTTCTCCCAATTCACTTTACAATCCTAGATTCCTGCAAATCTTCACCAACCTTTTGCCACCACACTTTTTTAGCGTTTCTGTCCTTACAATCCTTATGTTTGAAGTCGTAGAGTACATGGCACTGCTGAACTACACTAATAAGGTCAAATTCCTCGACTTTGGCATCACACAACGTGTACTGTACTTCGTGAATACTGAGATAGTTGACATAGTATTCAGATCTGTGCGATAGATACTGAGAAGACACGAGGACTATTGTAGTACAATACGTGCAAATAGCTACAGGTCACAGGTCACCAGCAGGTCATAAGTTGACTGCATAGGTTATAATTTCGTATGGTATAAAATACCGTATATTTGATAGAGTCGTACTGTCATAATAATACAACAGAGAGAAACTCGTTCTAATTTTTATAAATACGTAGATTTTTATACGCTGTATCTTATTAAATGTATTTTCTGTTTGTAAACATGCTTGACAAGCTTTAAATAAATTATAACTAATTGCAAGAAAGCTGTCGGTAAAAGATAGGCTGACAAAAGACAAACGATTTTGTCTTGCTTTTCTTGTACAGCGAGCGTAGGAAAATGAGTTTGATCGTCAAATGCTCGCATTGTCGGCCAGTGTGAACAAATTGACAGACAAAAAGACAACGAAAAACGGCAATATTTTGTCATTTGTTCGGCCTTAGACAACCCCGGGGGTATGAAATCGCAACTTTCTCTTGTCTGGCCAGACGAAAGATACGTTTTGTCCGCTAGTGGAAACTAGGCATAAGGCCAAACACCTCGTCACCGACGAAAAACACAGACATCTGTTCATCAGTATTTGGTAGCTTACTACACGTAAGATCTCTTCAATTGACAACATTTGTATGCATTTGACAACAATAAAAACAGCAATATGTGGCTTTTCACAAAGCCACACCCATTCCGACATAACATTGTTCATTCTGACATTCCAATGTAAATCAATCGAGTGTCATGTCCACCATGACAAAACGGCGAAATGTCTGACATTCCAGGCTGACAAGTGCAGTGTAAAGCAGGCTTAAGGGTCTTCTACCAGTATTGGTCGATGTCCTCTTTTTTATGGATATTTCTACCCTCCAAAATTAACCATTTGGTAAGGACTGCAATCTCTTTAGTTAGTGGCTCCTCAATTATGCTCCTCAGAACAACGTCTGCAGACTGATTCAATTTCTTCATTCACCCGAGGCGCCACAGAGGAACATGGAGAGCTTGGGAGTGTATTCCCAGTCCGCCATCACGGGTTTTCGCAGGAAAAAACCACAGAGGCTATCCTTGGGGATCCTGGTCAATTTGCGAATTCGCTTCCGAATAAGTATGTCGAGTTCCACCGGGTCTTTGATTCGGAATCTCGATAACGTACGGGAGTGGTATATGTGATGAAGAACGAAGTTTCGTAAAATGAAAATAAGCGCTCTCCAGGCGTGACTGAAGAATATCTAAATCAGGCGTGAAAGTCCTCATTCTTCCAATTTGGCAGAACGGGACCCCAAGATATTTCCAAGCTGCCTGGGCGTCCAATGCTTCAATCGGCTGGCCATTAATAAAAAAAAGAGAATATTGGTATGCGATCTTATTCAACTTCCCATTTGGCACGACCGCACTAGGCAAGTACATTTACATTTACTGGGGTTCAACTCCAGTCACTTGGGCTTTAACTTGGTTGTTAGGACATTCAGAGTATATTACAGTCATTCAGGAGTTGTGGCAAGAAGGTTCATGTCATCTGCGAAGCCATGTTTCCGACTTTGCCCCCTGGTATCACCATACAGGAATATGTGGGTAATTCCTTAAGGAGTTAAGGACACTATCCAACACAGTGTTGAATAGCCATGGAGAAAATGGATCAATCCCCATGCTTCACACCTTGGGACAACCGGACGCCCTCTTCTAGACAAGTTTTATAACAGAAAATGTCAGTTGTAGAGTCATAACAGTTATTCTTGATGTACTCAACGAAATCAACCGGTAAACTCCGACTTCTGATATCTAGGAACATACTCTCATAGTTGACCTAGCCTTTTTAAAATCAGTCACAGCCATATATAAATGGCGAAATTTGGCATTGGATTGTCTAAGGATATAGTCCAGAAGAAAGAGTCATAGTTACTCCCGCCGTTTACCCGCGCTTCGTTGAATTTCTTAACTTTGACATTCAGAGCACTGGGCAGAAATCACATTGCGTCACCACCATCTTCCGGCCATCGCAATGCTTTGTTTTAAGAGAGTTGTTTTAAGTTTAAGTTTTTGGAACGCATTGATAAAATTAGCATCATTAGAATATTTCGTGGATTTCTCCATGTATTCCGTCTCCATATTGGACGAATCATGGACTACTTGAACGTCAATGATTACTGCACGAATATCCTCAATAAATCTTCAATGACTATGATATCCGGTTTACGGATACCAGCGACTGTTCGGAAGTTCTACACCACTAAACATTTCTTTTCGGATTCTTCTTTAGGTTAAGAGAAAGGAATTGGACAAGCCGATCGTGCCCTTTGATTCGAGCACCATGCGCCCGAGGACAAACTTGTGCTATGTGATTTCAGGATTCAGGATTACACGGTTCAGGTTTCTCATAAAAACGCTTGAAATGGTGATCGGTCTAAATTGATCAGGTTTTGTGGGGGTATATACCTTTGGAATCAGAACCATGCGATGGGTCTTCAAAGTAGGCGGTAGATCCTTAAAGTAAAGTGTTATGTTCAAGATTTTCGTTAAGAATCGGAATCGAATTAGTTTTAAGCTTGCTGGGTTTAGATTGTCAGGACCCGGAGCGGTGTTTAGGCAGCATATTAGCTTTAACCTCCATTGGAATTATCCGGCGCCAAATGTCGCAGAGCGCACTTTCTTTGATGGTTTGAATTTCCTCCTTGTCCTCAGATGAGGGACGAGAGAATAGTTCAGTCCAATATTCCGCGTCGTTTTCCGGTAAGTTTGCAAGTTCTTTTCTGGTGTTGCCATCTAGAATTGCTTTTACGCAGGCCGAGCGATGTGAGTCCCATAGTCGTTGAATGTCACTAAACTCGCGTTTCTTATCATAACTGGCGTTGGTTCGAGTTTTGTGTAGGTTCCTAGGTTTCCTACCCTGACGCTTTTGTTTTTGTTTAATGACAAGAACCTTTGTAAAGTTTACGATAAACTCATTAAAATCCTCCGAAACATCGATACCGGCATTGATGTTGTTGATTATGTGGTTAATCGTTACCTCCTCTGTGATATCGGGAGTCTCTGGAGTTGTTCTGGAAAACGTGGCTAGGTATTCCTGTGTCTCCAGTGTTGTCTCTTTCTGACTTTGTGTCCGAATTGTTAGAGGGACATGTTTCTACTCCACTTTTTGGAGTTTTTCTTTCATTAATGATCTCCTCAACCATTTCTTCAGTAGTTGAGTTGTATTCTTTTCTTGACGCCCTCAGTTGTTCTATTTACAATGATTGCTAGGTTTTTGTTGATGGGCTTTCCTCCTCTTAAGATTTCAACTTCCTATCTAGCGAAGGCGTGTTCTTCATCAACCGTCCACAATTTTCCATTGTGTTCTCCAGATCGATGTCCTAATGCAGTTTGTGCATTGTATTCGGTTGGGTGACGTTGGCCTTTGTGTTGGCCGAGGCCAGTTTTAGTTTTAAACGCTAGTACGCAAAAGGAACTGTCACTGATAGCGAATTTGTGACAGAGAAGAGTGAGTTACGTATTCTGTTTTTAAAATGGTAATCCGGTTTGTTTGTAATAACAAAACACATGAAATCAGTACAAATACCATCACAAAACTAACTACATAAGTTACTCTCTTTGATGTCGAAAGCCAACTTCCCTCCTCACTCTCGTCAACGTTGACCTTTCGCCCCAAACCCACGTCAACTCCATCCCCACGTACACTTAACGTATTTCTAGGAATCTTCGCGGAACTGGTCCTCGACATAGCCGACCCAAGTTTAGATTCCTCTAAACCTCTGTTGAAGTTTCGAGTGTACATAACATTCTCCGGATGTTGTTTTAACTAATGATGCTCTTACGACACCGTCAGGCCCCGGTAACTTCTTGACTACCCGGCCTACGGGCCATTACCCTCGAGGTGTTGGCCCGTAGGCCGGGAATCAATCAGCCGGATTGACAATCGGCAATCAAGACAACGTCGTCCTCTTGCGAATTACGGTTTGGGTGTGACAATTTTTTTCTTTTTATTAAATAAGGGAGATACCCCTTCATCCAACGTTGCCAGAAATGTTTACGTCGGCTTGAGCTGTTCTCCGTTTTTTTCTAGATGTTTCTTTCTTACGATATCGGGGAGAAGGTTGGGGTGGGCTCCCCCTAATAGAAAATTATTGGGAGTAAGAGGTTCTAAATCAATGGGGTCGACACTTAAGTGTGACAACGGTCGACCGTTCAGTAGTGCTTCGATTTCGACGAGTACAGTTTGTAGGATTTCTCCATTTACACTGCGATTCCCGAGTATTTTTTAGCGCATATTTTATAGATTGTTCTAGTCGCTCCCAAGCCCCACGAGCATTGTAGTTTAGCTTAGAATGCTCCTGTCGGCCACCTACTAGTAATATGCCATGTGTATCGAGAAATAGTGTAAGGGTCTATTTACACCGATAGGTTAAGCCGCGTAGCCTAATCTTAGCCTCTGCCTCTACAGGCCTACTCTTCGTCATTCAAGGAGAAAAGGCGGAGTCAAAGGAGGTATAATTTCAGGAAGGGAAATGCTTGTTTACAGCGTTCTCGCCATAGCCCAACCCCTTTCTTTTGTTGAATACCTGGAAGTTAGGTAGAACCCGAGAAAGGTCGTTATTAACACCCCCCCTCCCTTAGGACACCCTTAAGCACCTCTTAAGACCTTAACCTCTCAGTGGAAATAGGCCCTAAGGTGTGCGAGACGCGAGGTTTTTGCGAGTGATCGCCCCTTTTTGATGGCTTCGAGGTCGTCTGGGAACCTTTCCTTTTGTATCAAGCGAATGCAAATGGGTAAGGCATCATTAAATTCAATGACTGATATACTTGATTCGATCTTAATGCCTTTGCATCGTTGTGCAAAACGGAGGATTACAGCAATTATCCTTTGTAGCCGAAGAAGAGTGGAGGATCTTTCCACTAAATCACTTAAGGGATTTTCCGACACTGTTAGGGTTCCCATCCATACAGTTCGTACTACTTCGGGGTCGTCGTCAGTTGGCTCTTCGAACGACTGAGTTTGGAACTGTAAAGAGGGGTTCGTGAGAAGCGCCGGACCTTGGAACCATCGATGGTCCATTTGCAATTATTTCGGGGTTAAACCTCGTGAACAGTCGTCAGCAGGGTCATCTTTCCCCACAACACGTCACCACTGGCGACGGTTACTTAGATCTAAGATTTCCCCGATACGGTGACTAACGAAAGTCTGGAATCTACACGTTGACGAGTTAATC
>JAGJRP010001723.1:0-12042 GCA_022832235.1 Lepidurus couesii
GCAGCATGATACAAGGTCCTGCAAAAACCCTGTCAAGAAATGCGTTAACTGCAAGGAGGCTCATTTCGCTTTCGAGTCTGTCTGTCCTTCCAGGCCTAAAGCAACACTCCCTGCGGCACGCAATTGAATCCAACGCAAACGTCGACCCCGGTCGTAGATATCAAGAATAAACCGGACCATATCCCACGACTGCTGATTCAAAATATCAGGAAGAGCAGGTCACAATTGCAAGAACTTACCAGAGAAGCCAACGACAGAAATGTGGACACTATAATAATCATGGAGCCGCCACAAAATACGCAGATCTCATGCCTTATGGGCTACGATATAGTCAAGTCGGGAACGGACTACGAATTAAGGGATCATGGTTCTTCGCCGAAAAGACAGCCAGAACTACATTATGTTCATCACACAGCTTTATGTAGCGATCAGGGTCCCGTATGTTAATTCCACACCTTGTATCCTAATTGCATTGTACAGAAGGCACACTACTAGCACTGCCACACTTCTCCAAGAAATATGGCAAAAAACCCATTCACTGAGCCCTCATGTCAATTGTCATCATCATGTCCTTATCTCCCACCCACCAATCCCACCCCAAAATAGCACAGCCCTTATGGCAAAAACCCGAGCCAAGCTCAGTAACCCACACTCCCACTGGCAAGGCTAAAGTCTGGACGATATATTAAGCTGTTGCCACAGCTAATAAGCTGTTGTCACGTTGCTTGCAAATGCAAACGATCAGTGTGCGTGCGACCCGCGAATAGCGAATTTTTCAGCCGCGAATAAAGAGATGCGGTCACAAAAATTTCACCCGCGAATACTGAATCCGCGAATACGGGAACCGCGAATAAGGAGCTTTGACTGTATTATTTTTTATATAGAACCCTTTGGCGCCAATTCTGTGTTGATCTCAGGTGTCAAGTCTGGAAAAAGAAACTTTCTCTTTCTCATTATTTTTTTTTTCATTTTTAATAGCTTTTTTTATTCAATTTCGTATAATTCCGATGTGGTTTTTTGGGTTACTATGTAACTGGTTACACATAGCGTAAACAATAAACGTGTAATAGAGCTTTGATATGTAAAAAATTAAGGCTCCCGTATACCTATTAGCTCGGTATAGGCGGTTAGCATGGGGAATTTCGGAAGGAAGAGCTATATTTCAAAATTGGGTGTAGGCCTACTAAAAAATAAAAATCGGTAAATCGGTAAAAATCGGTAAAATCGGTAAAAATCGGTAAATCGGTAAAAATCGGTAAAATCGGTAAAAATCGGTAAAATCGGTAAAAATCGGTAAAATCATCAACTACAGTCGGTAAAACTAAGGTCTCCACCCCCCCAATGGAAACCCCCTCGCGACGCCCCTGACGGTAGTTGTTAATGATTCTCGTGTTGGTGGCTTTCTGGACGTGCTCACGGGCAGCTACATGCATGCTACGGAATGCGGCCAACTAAGGAGCAGAAAAATGAAATAGTCCTTCACGCTAAGGAAATGGGAGTTGAGATGTTATACCTACTGAGGCGATACTTGAATGGGATTTTACGTGGTAAAAGGCGCGCAGGATCCATACTTTCCTTGAAAGGCACGTGGGGAAAAATGGGGTGCGTGTCTCCCATTGGATGAGTTCCAGGATATGGGCTGGGTCCTAGACGTTTATCTGCATTTGGAGGCCACTCAACTTGCCTTGAGCCATCAACCTACCAAAAAATGAAACATGCCAATAAATAAATGTAATTCTCAGTTAAATATCTTACAACGAAGATATAGGAAAGTGTTTTTACGATATATTACAACTATTAAAAACAAATTACCCTTGACAGTTAAAGTACTATAGCACGGCAGCCCAGCCTAAATCTTCTTCAATCATGGTAGAGGAACTGGCGAGTTTTTATCTTTGGCTCCTCCTCCGCCCTCTACAGGGAGAACTCGACGCCCAATTAAAGTTAAAACTAGTCTAAAATTTCCCTATCGTAGCACGCAAGCAAGTGCCATGGATTCAAAATCAAGCCTGTTAAAAGATGAAAATTTAGGTAAACTATTTGTATGGAGGATAAAAGCTTTGTTACCATTCATCGAAGCTAATGCGGTAAAAGAAGTGTTCGGTGATTAAGCTCGTCCGGGAGGTAACCGGATGCGCAATAGGTGTGGGTTCCATAATACAGTTCGGCTTTGACTAAGAAATCTTGATAAATCTGGGACCAAGAAGGATTGGGTCGATGCAAATAAGCGCAAACTTGTACCCGAAATGTGTCCAACAACCTTTTAGTATCTCTCTTCTTCTTCAGGCTCTTCAACCGGGACTGCAACCTTCTTGGCCGCCGCTCCTCGTCCGCGAGTGCTCCGACCCGCTTTCGGGGACACGACCACCGCCGATGGAGTGGTCTTGGTACCCTTACGATCACCTTTGACGGCCTTACGCGTCTTGGGTGCGGACTTGGGGGAGGAAGGAAGATTCTTGGTAGGCGTCTCCTCGATTTCAGTGGCATCTTGCGGGAACTCCACTACAGGGACGATCTTCTTACCTTTCGACTTCTTGGGAGGTTCGGGTTCGACCGAAGTTTCACTCGAAACTTCCAAAACCGCCAAGGCTAGCCCTTTGGCAACCCGCTGCTTAGCCAACCCGCTGACCGGCTTCTTCAGTTCGGTTTCTGAACCGAAAAATAAAATAAAAATAAATAATAAATTAAAAATAAAAATAGGTTCTAAAAAAAATGGGAAATTTTTCTTATTTTTTTATTTTTCTTACGAGCCATGCCTTCCTCTTTATCATCCGCTTCTGGATGATAACGAAGATCATGTCGGTGTACGCGGGTGTACACCCCCTCCTCCTCCTTAACGATGGCAGGGCAGGTGTACCCTTTACCCCGCTTTTCGCAACGCCACTCCTTGTTGGTCTCGGTGGTATTGGGGCGGCTTTTTACTGTATATCGGTAGTTTTCCGGATCCCACAGGCTGTTTCCCGACTTATTATATCCTACGCGGGAGGTTCATGTAAAGGTAAAGAAGATGTGATTATTGTTTAAATTGTGCAATTTAAACAACAATTAAAAAACGACCTAAACTGATAAATAATTCTTTTAGGTTAGGTTAGGTATTTCTTTAACAGTGGAAGGCTGACACGAACAACTGTTCTAATTTCTTTGTACTGTACATGTACAGTACTCTTCAAAAAAAACGACCCCAACAAACCATACTGTCCTAATGGCCCGCAACGGCGTGTCTGGAAACAGTGCTGCGAATGGCCGCGTGAATAGCCGTAGTGGTTGTTCGTAGTGCTGTTCCCAGACGCACAGTTGCGGGCCATTAGACGGTATGGTTTGTTGGGGTCGTTTTTTTTGAAGAGTACTGTACCTAAATTATAAAATAGCACAATTTTAATTTTTTTCATTTTTTTTTCATATATAAAAACTTAAGAACAACTGCGAATATACGCTTTCATATCTTATTCACAAATAAGATATGAAAGCGTATAAAACACAATTTAAGCAATAATTTAAAAATTGGCAATGGGACGTTTTGACTCGTACCCGAGCCGTGTTGCATACCTGATTGGGCGGTAGATTGTTCCTTGGCGGGGCTGTAGAGAGAAACCTCCAGGGTGGCACATTTGAGCGTTTCCAGCTCCTTTTCGTCCTCTTCTGGTGCGTGCAAGAGGACTTCTGTCTCGAGGACAACACTAGCATCCAGTTGAGGAGAGAGCTCTTCCACCCTGGCTTCTTGAACAGAGGTTGCTTGGGCTTGCTTGGGCTGCTGTGTTGCGCAAAAGGACGGTGCAGGGCATGGAACTTCTAGTAAGTCCGTGTGTTGGTCCGGCCAATTTACGTTACAAGCTTCAACCATTGATACCAAGTTCTGAGAGGAGAAAAAAGGATAAAAGAATTATCCATTACCAAATTCACTCTTCTTTGGCCAATAATATACTACGTCTGTAACGAACAGACGTAGTATCACTGTTTAGAAAAATTATCTAAAAGTAAGCTATTCAATGCAAATCAAGAAAAACTGGAAACTCAGAATTCAATGAAAAATATTTTTCTCGAGCTCAACTAAGTCAAAGTAAGTTTTAAAATTACCAACTCACAAATTAACAGTAAATTTTAAAGATGCAAATCGAACAAAGCTATGGATCTATAGTCATAAAAATCTCCATACTATATGCACCAGAAACGCACTCATCAACAGTTCTTGTTCCCAAAGCATATGGCGAAATTAATAGGATTTAATGAATTCGCGATAGTAAGGAACTTATTTCAATAACAAAATAAACTAAATAGTGCACTAAATATACAATTATAAAATAAGTTAACTAAGCCAACTCATTAAAATTAAGTCAGCTCATAAACAAACTAAACTAAAATAACTAATACAATATTTATTTAAAAAAATGAATTATTCTGTGGCTATCTTTACTTCCCGTAATAATACATGAATAAATTAAACAAGCTAACTAATCGAACTCGTTAAAAAAATAGTTTTAAACTAAAAATTGAACAAAATAAGAATTTCATCTAATTTTTCTGTGGAAAATAAGAAAATACTTAAAAATTAATTCATTTTTTGAAATAAAACGAAAACACATTCAGAAAGACAAAAATAAAAAACTACCTTGTAATTATCCTCAAACAATGGCGATAGATTATCGTTTAGTTTGAGCTGCACCTGCTGCTGCTTTACGGTCTTCAGAAGAACCCCCATCAAATTCTCCCTTCGATTCTGTTCAACTGCTTGGGCTTCGGTCAATCGCTGCTGGTGAACCTGCCGATCTTGGAAGTCTTGAACCTGCGCCTCGAGCTGCTTCACGCGGACCACCAGATCTATTTGCGAAGAACTCGTCGTGATGTTTTCTACTCCTTCCTCGGCCACAGGTTCCAATCCGAGTTGCTTCTCACGAAACAACGAATCCAGCTGACTTTCCATAGTCTTGAAAGTGGAATCCAAGTGGTTCGTCGAAGGGGCGGAGCTAGGCGGGACGTTCGCGGATTCTTGCCACTTGTTCTTCAAGTGGTCTACCTGACTGCGGAGATCGGCAATGGTTTGCTCATACTGCNCATGACAGTCTTGCAATTTCCGCCTAGGCAGTCCTTCAAAATACACGTAAGCTTGGAATCGCGGTAGTTGACGTGTTTGCGACCTTCTGCTAAGGCGTTGATGCAATTGCCCAGCGCCAAAAGTGACCGGTTGATGTTCGATCCTTCGCGGGAACGCTCGCCTTTGATGTTGGTCGAAGACCCGCGTTCAGAGCCGGCTAAATCAATCGTTCGTGGACCGATGCACCCAGAACACCAGTCCTCCTTGAGTCTAAACTCGGATGGGTATTATCTGGAGTAGATATCAAGAAACCAGTCCAATACACCACATCATTAAGCACCATTACGAACCAAGAACTGAACGAAAACTTGAAAAGGTTTTGGACTTTAGAAACCTTAGGAATAAAATCTCAAGAAATCCATGATCGATTAAGTAAAGAAGAGGAACTAGCTGTCAAACTCTTCAAAGACTCCCTGGATTTCCAAGATGGACGTTACGAAATCAAGCTTCCTATACCGCCAGGAAAAGGGATCTTACAGAACAACAGGGATGAAGCTATTAAACGCCTGAAGCAACAAGAGAGGAGAATGGCCAAAGACCCTGCCCTGAAAAAGGCTTATGAAGAAGCCATCCAAGACCACATTGACAAAGGTCACGTGGAAGAAATACCTCCCCACGAACAAAGAGAAGGGAAATTTCGATACCTGCCACACCACCTAGTAGTCCGCCCCGACAAAGAAACGACAAAGTATCGACTTTGTTTTGACGGTTCGGCGAAGAAAGCAAACGAAGAATTACTAGACGTATGGAACGATATCGCATCTCTAAAAGAGAACGAAGAATTTACATCGTACCTGAACATGAGACGAATAGAATGGAAATTTATCGTGGAAAGAGCACCCTGGTGGGGTGGCGTGTATGAACGCATGGTCAAGACAGTAAAAGTCGCCTTAAGAAAAGTCCTAATGCGCAGCTCGGTTGACGAAGAAAATTTAAGAACCTTACTGAAGGAAGTCGAATGTTTTGTAAATTCTCGACCCATTACCTTCAGTAGCGATGATCCCTTCGAGCCAAAACCTTTGTCACCCGCTCACTTCCTAATCCCAAATACCTTTTGTTTATTACCTGATTCAATCCCAAAAAATGACCCTGATTATCTAAGTCAAATGGATGTCTTCAAACAGTTCCTAGAAAACCGAGAGAAAATTTTGGAAACCCTCTGGAAGCGTTGGACCGAAGATTACCTGAAAGAACTCAATTTGACCGCTAAATGGCGGAAACGTAACGAAATGACTGTGCAACCTGGAGATGTAGTCCTCATCTCGGACGACAACTTACGCAGAATGCAGTGGAAATTAGGAGTAATTGAAGATGTTCACGAAGGATCAGACAAGTTGGTCCGTAGTTGCCGAATTCGTACGAAACGTGGAATTATACGGCGTCCCGTTCAGAGAATCCACCCCCTTGAACTCAACATCCGCGAACCCGAAGCGTTTCAGAAAAGAAAAGACCGTTCTCCTAGCCCACCACTTGAAGAACTTGATGATGAGAACCCTTCACCGAATTCTCATGGCGGGGAAGATGTCGTGGAACGAACCACACGGAGAGGGAGGAAAGTAAAAACTCCCTCCAGATATCTGAAGTAGCCACAAGCGGCGCTGTAGCCTCCTGGGGACGGGCCCAATGATTACCCTCCTTAAACAAACAGGTTGCTATAGACTGACTAAGGAACAACAAGTTTTGCCAATATTAGTGTTTTAAGATGATTCCAGTTATCCTCGTTCAATAATCTCCCTTTTATACTTAAATGAAAATACAGCGGTATTTGCATCGAATCTGACTCTCAAACACTAGCTTAAGCTGCAGTCCTTCTATCTGAATCCACCCATACCCTCGGAAAAAAACGGGTATAAGAAATCCTCAGTGGTCCCATTCTTACCCGTGGGATTAATTAAACCTGCTGTTTTTGAACCTGCTTCTCTATAATAACCTAAAAACTAAGTAAAATCTCTCTTTACTCTGAGATGGGGACATTTTCTGTGCCACAGCTCAGAGTAAAAGGGATATCTCAAAAGTTTGGAACGGTTTTAGTGAGCAGGCCTACAAAACATTTCGAAATGAGCCATTCGTTTTTGTTCGAGAGTATAGCACCATGTCATTTGGAACCCGGTCATGATTTATATAATCTAGAGTAGCACCTACGATTCTATACCGACTCCAGAAATCGTACGAGCAGCAAAAGGGTGAGGATGGACCGCGAACATCTCAAAATCTCAAACGAAAGCCCAAAAAAGACCCAAAAAAAGACCTTCGACTGCTATAAGTTGAGTAAAGCGATATTACAAAAAACATGTGAATCTAAAGACGAGCGTTTGATAACACCCTTGAGTATAAAGCTTGATAATTTCCACTTTCTATGACAATACAGTAGTATTGTTTAGTTCGTAATTTCTAAGTGCTTACAAGTCTAACGCACGAAAATTGGATTATCCCTTGCATTCGTATTTCCCTCCCATTCTCAGGCGAACATAGGGAGGAAGTTCCCTAGCATAGGTCTACTTCTTCCATAGACTTCTTCCATAAGCTTCTTCCCTTTACCCTCATTATTGTGCGCAGGCCTCTATTGAGAGAAGTTAGACATAGACATATGTATATTTGGTTGCTGCACTCTCAGGATATATGGGTCTACGCCAGCGACATCTTTTGACGGAAAATAGTCAACTACTTGAAGTATACCGTGGCCTGCACACAAATTCTACGTGACAGAAGAAGAATTAGCAGTTATCCTGCTAAAATTGCAACCAACGAAGGCAGCCGGTCACGACAACATTCAAACAATTGTCCGAAAAAAAAATCTGGGACATCGTCAAAAAACCAATTCTGAACATTTTTAACGCTTACATCCGTCTATCATACTACCCAAAATACTGGAAAAAAGCGAAGGTAATTATTCTCCCAAAGGCAAACAAACCAAAGGTATTCCCTGAGCAACCCCACTCCACCCAGTTTTACCACCCCCTAGGCCCCTACTAGGTCTCCAGTCCCTGTTTGCTATAATCCAATTAATTTGTCGCAAATTGGTTAAAGAATAAGCGGTGTGCGCGCTAATCTACTCGAATTAACCAGAGGCAGACCCATGTGAACTGGTAAACTACTTCATTTGTACTTAACGTATAAATATTATTATAATCTTGTTTACTTACAGCTCCAAATGTCTTAAACATGGTCTGTTTAGAACCTGACTTGGAACCTCCATTCCCGAACCGCAAACTCGGTTTTGGTTATTTTACCTCTAAGCTGGGTTCGGGACGCTGCTGACAAAGATCTGAGAAAATTTTTCTTTGGAAAAGTACAAGTACTCTTTTTCCTTACAAGAGTTGTTCGCCGCTATTTCGATACGAAAAACAATTAAAAAAAATAAAAACAGCGCAGAGAAAGTCCCATTCAATGGACGAAGAGCAAAAATATAGGGTTTACTATTTTATATGTTTCGCTGCTCGGGGATAGCAGTAACAAATGCAGGAAAATTACCCTTATATAGCTATGATGGTACTCTTATTTACAAGAGTTGTACACCGCTATTTCGGTACCGTGAACCATTTAAAAATAAATAAAAACAGCAGGGGAAAATCCCCGTCAATGGCCTATAGGAGCCCAAAGTGGCAAGCTAAAAAGGTTTGTTATTTTGGATGACGCTCATCGGAGGTAGCATTAAGAAAAACAAGAAAATATGTTTTAGATAGTTCTGATGCTGTAGTACATTATTAGTCTTGTTCACCGCTATTTCGATACAGCGAACCATTTAAAAATAAATAAAAACCGTGCAGGGAAAGACTTTGTGTATATAACAACACAAAAAATTACCCTTAGGTAGACTGCCTTTTATAGGGGGCCAAACGTTGGAGAAAGAAATAGAGGAAAGGTTTAGAAGTACTGGGGGAAAAGTTAGTTTTGGCGACACGTGCACAGAAAAGAATGGTTCAATACAGTAGAAAAACAGTACATTGAACATGTGCCGCTTAAAATAGAATAGGAGGTAGGGTAGCAAGGAGACATCCCCGTGCTAGAACAACTATGTTCAAAACTAAAACTCAACTTCGCAAAAGAAAAAACGGACTTGATCCCCTTTTCGAGAAAAAGAACAACAGAAAATGCAAGCCTGACATGGGGTCAGATGATTATACAGCCGAAACAGTCAGTGCGCTATCTCGGCATTCATTATGCCACCAAATGAAATTGGTACAGTCATACTTCATACCTCGCGAACCAGTGCGCCAAGTCAGTTAGCTCAGATCTCCAGAATTGCAAAAGTCTGTAAGACCATCTGCACACGCAAACAAGTTAAGGACCCTCTTTTTGGGAACAACTCTGGCGAAACAAAAGTATGCCTACCCAGCATGGTGCTCTGCAGTCAGTGATTCTATACTCTCATTCCACTAGTGCAAATTTACAGGAAAGGACTGCTAGCAATTACAGGCGGCCTAAAAGATCAACACCCACCTCAGCCCTAGAAATTGAAACAGGACTTCCACCCTAAAACTATAGCGCTAGCAAAAACACAACTAGATGGAGGAAACAATGGAACCAGCAAAAAAAAAAAAACATCAAATATTTAGATGTCAATCCTGGATGTAAGCCAATAATATGTTCCAATGCGCCAAGATGAGTTTTGTCAAAAATTATACAACTTCCCATCCATGGATTACTTAAAACGGTTAAAAAAAGGTAGACAGTAATATTTGTTCCTGTCGAGTAAGAGAGAAACAAGACGTCCCCACCTCCTGTTACATTGTACAAAACTAAACAAAGAAAGAGCTAAACTATTAAGAAGGTTAAGTACTTTAAAGATCCATTTTAATGCAAAAGAAATTCTTTGTAATCCCCAAACCTCCAATGCCCTAGCGCTTTTCGCCGAAAAAATGAAACCAGTTAATATAGCACTTAACCTCCCTCATGTAAACGAAAAAATAAATAAATCGGCGACTACATAGGAGTGGTGTGGAATTTCCACCAAATCCTATTTTGTGACTTGTTATTTTTTTTCTTTTGAACCGAAGTGATAATGTAACAGAGAATGTTAATAGAGTATCCGGCAACAGGCGTTCGCCTACGTCGGTATAATAATAATAATAAAAAAGGAAATGCACGATGATGCACTGAATGGTATTTCATATTTGCTATTGCTTGTGGAATTTATTTAAACTTACAGGCAAAAAACCTAAGCCATCCCTTGTAAAACACAAAATTGGACATATGACTGTGAAACGACGAAAGTTCTTACCTTCTAAAAGCTCTCAAAATTGCCACAGCACGACTTCTGCACACGTATACACGTATTCACTTTAGAAAAGTACCCAAACGATTGCCGTTCAGTTTGAATTCGACAGGACTGGCTAACATGGGGTAAGAGAAGCTTCCCCACCGCCAAAACCTGTTTTTGCTAATCCTGTAAACTCCGCACAACTGCCCTCTAGTGACAATTCCCCACACGAAAATTCCCCCCAGTATGATCATTTAATACTGACATAGTGGAAACCCGCCTTAAAGCCTTCCTCTACCCCCCACGCTAGCCCCGCCCGATGCAAATATATTTTCCAGCAAAAGAGCTCGGGTACTGTGAGCACAATAACTAAGCACAAGTTAGGAAATCAACGTACTAAACTAAGTCCTTAGATAAGGATAACCGCAATTACGAGTCAACAGCAGTGTTCCAAATGAGTTACAACAAAGGAAGACCGTAATTTCCTCCAGTGTTGAAAATATAATAGTGCTTACTGTACTGTTCTTGTACGTTGATTGCCGTTGGAGTAAATCTATTTCTTGGTAGTGATGGTGATATGCTTATGTTTTTTTTACTTTTACATTATTATTACATTATGTTTTAAATTGAAATTATAAGTCTAAACGTTATACGTAGAGTGTAAATAATAGTTCCGGCTCAGACTTCGATGTTGGCATTTACTTTTCTAAACCAAAACCTAAGCTTGTAAGATGGCTGGTGATTTTTATTGTTTGTAACTATAGGCACCGGAAGCAAAAGACAAAACTGGAGTTCGCGGTTCGCTTCCGCCAGTGTCAGAAGTGAATTTTGTGAGCTCCCGCCAATTTTAAAATTTGTGAGTGTAAGCGCCAAACCAAATGGGATCGCAAAGACCTTTTGGCATCCATAGACAAGGACTTAGCGCAACTACCCAAAACTGCTTCCCCCATCAACCCCTTAATGGCCAGAAAAACTATTCAAGGGAATATTGCTTTGGTTTTTAAGAACCCTCAAGAAAAGCAGAAAGCAGAAGCAGTCCTCAAAACGAAGATACTTCCCTCTCTAGGACCAACAACATCAGTACAATGGCACCCAAATAACGATCTAGTCATTCATCAAATTCCCAGAGACGTCAGTTTCAACGAAATAGCCAGTCATTTCAACGATAAGAACACTTTTGCCAACTTTTCCTTCCTTGCATCAAAAATGGCGTGGCTCAACCCTAGTAGTGAGAAGAAATTTGGCTCCATCAAATACTCCTGCTCAAATCCCGAAGAGAAAGACATGCTTATCAGCGAAGCTTGCCTCTTTGCATTCAGCCGCGTTGTGCAGATAGAAGAAAAAAAGATCAATCCACTATCCCAGTGCTACAAGTGCCAAAAATACGGCCACACATCGCTGAATTGCAAAGAGAAAGAATCAACCTGTGCCAAATGCGCGCAGCGCCACGACACACGCACTTGCACTAACCCAACCCAAAAATGCGCAAATTGCGGAGGAGACCACCCCGCCTTCCACTACAGTTGCCATATACGCGCCACCACACGTGACTTGGTGAACTCGGCCCGCTGATGTCGAAACTCCAGCTAGTGGTACAGAACATAAGGAAAAGCTTTAACCAACTCACTGAACTGATCCGCGAAGCTGCAGACAGGAAGATTGACACGGTCGTAGCAATTGAACCACCGCAGAGTCTGACTTGCTCAAGCATCGGGAACTTCGACGTGATTAGCTCCTCCCTCGCATACGAAGG
>JAGJRP010001724.1:0-12038 GCA_022832235.1 Lepidurus couesii
GTTTATATATCTCCTTTGTTGATATCGAACAATTCATATATTGCTTTTGTTTATTTTCTACAAGCACCGCCCCATGGGTGGAGCAATGGTAAACTTTTGCTTCTAAACGTTCGTTTTGACTCAAGACTTTCCAAGTCGACTTCGGTAAACTTTCAAAGTTTAGGCTAAAACGAACGCTCGTCAGCAAAAGTCAAGGAATTCCGGTAAGTCTAAGTTTAAGTCGACGGTGCAAAACGAACGCGGCTCAGGATTTCAACCCGCCAGTTGAAACGCAGCGTTAGTCGAAATAGTTCAGTCGTAAGAGAGTTTAGACAATCGTCAGTCGCTAATGGCAGGTCTGGTAAGCTCAAGGCTGGTAGGCTACTAAATTGATACGCAGAGCATTCCGGAAATAGTAAACTGTATTGAGGTCCGTCCTTTTTCCTTATTGAGAACATGAACATGAATACGAATATGAATATACAATAATAAAAAAATTCGGACAACTTTTCCTGGGCGTCAATTTCAAACTTTGTTTTTATATACGGACTTAATATGCTTGGTTTGGACAAGTTGCTGAAGTGTTGGGACTAACCGAATTACGGCTCTCTGGCACGTTATGCAAAGTTGTATGTGCCAAAAGATATTGGGTAATGAAACAAAAAAGATGAAAGGGAAAAAGAATCAGCGCTTGACGGCTCCGGAGCACGTCAATTTACGAGGACCTTGCGCTTGCCTTGCGCGCGGTAACAAGATAATCGATTGGACGCCTCGATAACAACATTCTTACTTTGACTCCCAAGCCCCACGATTTCCTCTCTCTGCGCGCTCCTTTTTTCTACTCCCTTTGGCCCAAAACAAGAGAGCCTCAGCGACAGTTTAAACTATGCGCGAAAAAATGAACCGTAAAGGTTAAAAAAAGGAAAATCGAGCCGTATTCCTTTTTATCTCCCGCGCGTCGAGGTTTCTAATAATGCATAGCATATTTTAACAGACTTTAAAAAAGAAAAAAAAATTACTCGGGTCCCCTTTTTTAGCTTTGAGCAGTCCATAAGCATGGATCACCACACACAGGTTTTTATGGTGATGGAAAGGGAACATAAAAGTAACACGCTTTGAGTTAAGCAGAGCTTCCCATGATAATGTGAATTGTGGGTTTAAGAAAACGGGGGGAACTCGCTAAACAAACACTCGATAAGACACGCTTTAAACTCATTTCATTTTCTTACGCTTCTAAAACACAAAACAACAAAATAAATAGGAATTCTGCAAAACAGTATGGGTTTCTGCCTCCACCTTTCTACTGAAGAAACTCCCTTTACGAAACGTTCGAAACGCGGGAGTTTGTGGTTCGCCTGACTAGCGCACAACCCGGGAGAGGCAAGTCAAACCCGGGAGAGGCGAATCGCTGCATGCCGTCCTAATATAACAACGCAGGGATTAAGTTTGTGCTGGAAAAGCTTCAAATCAAGGTAGGTCACGACCTTAAGCTTGATGAACAGCTCCTCTCGTTGCCAGCTCCTGCCATAAATTCCAATACTTTTTTTTTATTTCATGAGCTGCCGGGACCCCTGATCCTCTCTTACCCGGGTAACAAACGCCAAGTCCATTAATGGGCAACAACAGCACTTTGATCCGCCATTTTGCGTGATTAACAGTCCACGGCTACTTAAATTGCCTCAGCATTTTGAGCAGCCCATATAAGCTCTATACGCGTGCTTCATGAGCTAGAGGGAAACCTACTTGGAACTCAGAGGCTCTGATTGGATTTCCTTAAAATTTTAAATATTCTTTAAAAACCTGAGTCATATTCGTGAGTCCTCTGCTTGCGACTACCGCAGAGATCGCTTTCCCATACTCGAAGCCAGATCGGATACGATTTAAAAGGAACTATTTACGCCTGTTTTCTTTAAGTAAATCTTGGAGTATTAATGTGTTAGACTATTAATCTCTGAAGCGTTGTTATAGTATTCTATGATGCCAAGATTTCAAGATTGCAGGTTATTCAAAGAGCAATTGCCATAAAAACACATGTTGAGATTCTGATGGATTCGTGTAGGTTTCATCATTCGAAGAATGTTGAGTTTTGTTTCGTTTCTTTTGGAGCAGCCGTTCACGAGTTATGGCACGCAAACTTGAGGTTTATGATGTCACGGACGTGTCGTCGCGCGGCGTACGGGCGCTTTGTAGCTTGTTTGCTGTTTACTCCCATCTCTAACACAGCAAAAAAAAAAAGAAAGAAAAAAGTATCGTGGGTATGGATACGTTTATCACGTTGTCCAGTCACGTGAACCTATTTTCTAACATTCCTTTGGTTAATAGTTTACTTAACACTTTAAACATGATGTATAGGAATCACTAGAGTTTTTTTTTCCTCTATTTTTAAATAAGCTTTTTGGGGGACCTAGACACTAGGACGACTATACAAAAGAACTTCGGTGCACTCGACTTTTTTACGCAAACCCTAACATTACTTAACCTAGTCCTAACCTAATCTAAACCTAAGCTAATCTAACTTAGTCCTAATTCCCAACATAACCTATCCTCGCCCTTAACCTATCCTCGTCCTCGTATTCGTAGTCCTTCCGTCGAGTGCAAGGTGCAACGTCGTCCTTCTGTCGAGTCATCCTTCTGTCAAGTATACTTCTGTCGAGTCGTCCTTCTGTCGAGTCGTCCTCCTGTCGAGTCGTCCTTCTGTCAGGTCGTCCTCCTGTCGAGTCGTCCTTCTGTCAGGTCGTCCTTCTGTCGAGTCATCCTTGTGTCGCGTTGCCGTTTTTGGTGACTAATGTTAACAGGATATATAAACTGTAGTTGTTAATTCTTAGGCGAGGATTGGGGGTAAAAGGGAATTCCAAAATTGTAGTAGTAGGATAAAGGGCGTTAGTTTTTGAGATTAATGGCGATTATAAAGTTTTTAAATTTAAAACGTATTTTGCGCTCGGCATCTAGATACTTTTCGGGTTCAGAAACAAGTTATGGTTCGCTGTTGCGAAGGCTTCGCGCGCTTTATAATTGCGGGTCTGATAGCTCATATGTTGGGAAGGCGTCAGAGCCTGACATTTGCACTTAAAAACACATATCCAAAGCGTTTAAGCTTCACAGCTACCAATTTACACCTGTCAATGAGCCCCTTTTCATCATAATCTCCGAAAAGGGGAATTTTCCTTAATTTTTTCCTTAATATATTAAGGCAAGTGACCTGTTATGCTTGCTGTTATGAGTGAAAACTTCTTTTGTTTACAGAATTCCAAGAGGTCACTCTTTCCGGTTCCTTATTCTTTTCTCTTTTGTTATTACCGCTGATATTTTTTCCTAGCAGAAACTTTGACCCTCCAAAGTCATTCAGAATCTTCCGAGTCTTCAAAATGGACGATATGGTCCGTTTTATGGCGCCATCTGTCTTCATCATGTTATCAGCTTACGGGAAATATAGGTATGCTGTTCCACATGCACGTCGTAAAGTCATTTTTTCGTTACGAAAGGCCAATTCTCCCAAAGCAGTATTGCTTCTAGCCCCCAAATAAAAACAAAACGGTTTTGTTATTTGTAATGAAAGGAGAGTTGGGATGCCCATATTGGTTTGAATTCTTTATAAGAAAAATAAATCCCCAGAAAAAAAGGAAAATCCGGATGGGTCATGTTGCCAGCTGAGGCTGTTATAAAACCAGTGTTTCTTACTTCCTTTTTTCAGGTTTTTTAGCACCCAACATCACGTTACAATGTGCAACTCCGCTATAAACGTATCGGGACATCAGCACCAAACTTGGACTTGGAAATCCAACTATAAAGCCAGCTAAGCTGCTGTTTACTGGATGTTGTTTTCTTACGTTTGTTTGGGGACGATTTTCGCTTTTTCGGACTCGCCTATAATGGTCAACCTTTACATACTTATTAGTACCACCAACGCCCCCCACAATTGGGAGGCGCTCTTTCCGTTTGCGTTTCAAGTTTTAAATTTCCGCGAATTAAAATTTAAACGAATTGAATTGGCAACTGCATAGAGATCCAAGTCTCGAATCTGCGAATCTCCTTAGATAGTTTTCACAAGTTTCACCTTTTAACTATAGCTTGGTATAGACTAACAAACTTTCAATACAAAGGGGGCGGGGCTTGAAAGCAAGCTTATTTGAGGAAATTGCGGTATCCTATTTAGATAATTATAGGGCACGGGGTTTTATCTTTTCGGTGTATAGCTTTAAGGCTTTTTTTACCTCTTTTTTATTTCTTTTTCTTGCATTTTTATGGATTTTTTGGCGTTTGAAAAATTGACGTATGCCAGGAGAGAGAGGTGGGAGTCATATATACATAGGATTATGGTCAGGAGAGAAAAATGCGGACAGGAATTCAATTTGACATTCTTCCCCAAAGCGTGATTGAAAAGCGTCCCGACTTTTTTTCTCGAAAGTGCTGCGTTTTGGGGCGTGGTTAAGAAACTGGGGACTTTAGAGCACAGCGGGCGGAATATTAGTTCAGTCTCTTTCGCTTTAAAAGACCAAGAACACAACCCCTGCCGATTCTTTGATTTGCTCTCGTTTGTTTCCATCCCAAGACAGTCCCATTACTCTTACCTTTTTCTCTGGCGTCAGAAACGAGACTTTTTGTTTCAAAAGAAGATTTTTCTTTTCATATTTAGGCACCTTGGAATGCTTGAAACTATCGTATAATTCCCAAACATTGACAGTCATATGTCGTGGAGACACGGTGGGGGAATATTATCAACGGATGGTGTATTNCGGATGGTGTATTGAATACAAGATATTAACGGCAAAAACAAAAGGCACTTGATGACAATGTTCGGCTGCTCTGCTCCGTTTGTTTATGTCCTCGACCTAACACCCGACCTGCTAACCCGGGTCAGTGCCATACTCGACAGTGATACCCCGATCACTACAGTCTTATTTTTTTAAAAATTTTCTCCGTGAAATGGCTTATGAATTTAAAGTTTAAACAGCTTTTAATGTCAATGGTGTTAATTTGATATAAAGGATTTTATATAAAGCTTTTTGTTCCTGAAAACTTGACTTTTTAATTCTAAAAATATTGTTTTTTGTTTTCTTAGTCTTTCATCACTTCAAATTTCCGATGTTAACTACATTTCAAGTTTTATTTATAAATTCGTAGTGATTTAGTGTGTCGAATAATGGCTAGCTTTGAAAAGCTGCAATTAGTAATTGATTAGTGTTGGGAATTATTACATTGGTTGAGAATTGCAGTTTAGCTCCAAATCAAACTCATCCTTCCTGATGAAAAAAAGCTAGTGGAAACTTTTGAAATATGAGCTCGCGTTGGTGTAATTTAGCTTAATGGGTCGTTTCTTTTTTAATTCTATACCGTGTTTCTAATTTCTATTTTACCTTTTAGGGTTAACATCGAAGCTCTGATTAATTAGAATGTTTATGAACAGAAATGAGGCTTAATTCACAGTTTAGAGGAAATATCCCGGCGTTTTGGAGCTCAAGGTTCAGGTTCAGGCAGGTTCATATGCAAAATTAACTCTGTGGAGTCGAGGTGCGAGAGAGAGGAGTGTAATGATAATGATATGTTTCCGACGTGAGACAGATATGACCGCGTGGTTATTTTCTTTTTCTTTATTTTTCTCCCCTCCCTCCCCAAAAAGAAGCCTAAAAATTAAAACAAAAGCGTGTGTATATGTTAGAAAATGTGTGTGTGTGTGGGGTGCAGGACACGCGACCTTTGCGTTCATAAATCGCTAAACTGGGAAGTGTCCTCCCCTTTATCCAAGCCCAAAGATTTGCTTCTTTTCTCTTCCTTCTTCCCCAGCTCTTTTTTCTTCTCAACTCTCTCAGACGCAACGCATCGAACCTCCCCAATTATCCACCTTAACTCAAAACGATATCTCCTCGCGTTTTCCTTGAGTTGTAATTTGTAATTTTCTCAAATCCGCTTCTTTTGTTTTCTATCCCCACCCTGTTGCCGGCCCTGTTGCTGGCCACCACTTCCCCAATGTGAACCCGTTAGAAAAATCTAGAAAATCCGAAAAATTAAAACCTATTTGAAAATTCCCACCAATTCTAAATAATTCAGAGCCCGAAAAGCTTGTCGCCCGATGGGATTATTCGACAGTCACTCTCGGATGGCGTAGGAGTTTTTGATCTGAATGTGTAAACGATCAGCGCCATTTAAAAAGCCTGAAAGGTTGTGTGACGGTGGGAGTTGGGACAGCGCCATGATGGATGATGGAGGACATCCCGTTGGGATTTGGGGCCCATCCTGTTAGGTCGACTAGGAAGGCACAAAATAAAACCGAACCTAACACCAGACAAACGGATACACATACACACAACACACACACTCGGATTTTCCCACGCATGAGAGCGTCAATTTATCAGACGACTTTTAAGCCAGAGGAACGCCAGTTAGAGGTTAAACATTGGAATCATGCTGGGGGAGTGGTCCAATTATCCCGCCACGAAGATCATAACAAGCAGGAAACACCGTACTTTTCTCTGCTCGCTTTTGGCCTAAATCAAGCGGCACCATGTGTGAGTTGCTTTTAAAATCTCACTGATTTAATTGACTGTATTTTTAAAAAAAGAAAAAATATTTCTAAAACGGTTGATTTTGTTTTACTCTCTATTTCTGATGACTTCTTACATTATAACTCGCCGGAATCAACCATAAACCTGCTTGGGAATAAAAACGAGCACAATTAAACTCGACTACTTTTTCCCAAGAATGGAAGAGAATCAGCATGAGGATATGAAAATAGCAAGACAAGGAGGCTGGGCTGCTTCCAAAAAGTGATTCCCCGCGGAGCCAAATTGTTCCGTTTGGTGCCGTTTTCCATAACTACCGATATTCCAAGACATGCGCGTTTGATGACATCACGATCCTATCAAGTCCCAAATCTTTCTCTTTTCTTTTTGTTTCTCTTGAGCGAAAAAAGGAAGAAAGGATTTATTTTCTTATAATTTCTTTTACTCCCGTTTGAGTTACAATGTGATCAGGTTAGCCCGTGAGCACGACAGTGCTACTTGGGGTGCAAAGTCGCTTCATTTCTCTCTCGGAATTTTGAATCAAAACAGTAGCTCTAATGTTAACCGTATCGCATTCATTGGAATTGAACCTAGAAAGGCGCTAGTACCCTTTACCCCCCACCTACTAAACAGTAACCTAGGAACCTGCATATTGCAGCGGGTTTCGTGGGTTAATCGCGGTTCAGAGCATCCAAGCCCGCCAGGGAGTGCTGACCAAAACTGCAATAACAGCTTCGTTTCCCGAAACTTATAGTCAAAATAACTCAATCAAACACGAACCCACCTAACCCTTTGCAGTAGTCATTGTAAGGAGTCACTGCGAAAACCTCTACTATGATTGGCTTTCATACTGTCGATTCCTGGGTTAGTATTTACTAGGTGGAGGGTAAAGTGAGCCAGCTGCTAAAGAACACACTTGAAGGGCATTGCGACACAAGGACGACGGTGCACCCGACTTAAGGACTAGGTTAGGTTAGGTTAAGTTGGGTTGGGCGTTTGTAGTCCCTAAGTCGGGTGCACCGAAAGTCCTTTGGTCGAGTCGTCCTTGTGTCTATAAAACTGTGCCGGCGAAATCGAAGATTACGTAATGCTTCGAGAGTTCTCGGCGGGTTTATAACTTTAACATGGCAGTTGTAATGGAATGCTTGTAACGCTCGCAACCGATCAATAGTCAAATAAAATGGAAAAATAAAAATAAAAGTTCCAATCGTAATCTTATGCAAGACGTGTTGGGCTCGTTTTGGCCGAGGCACAAAATCGCTGTCATTTGTTTCATGCGCGGTTGATGAGGACAGACGCCGCGCGGTTTTGATAGAGCACAGCAGGCCACACTGTGGCAACAAAGGGTTGGGACTTTTGGGGGTTTGGGACTTTAAGGCTGCCCATTACTTACGAGCCAAAAGCTGATGTGCTTGATGGCTAATACATTCATCTTTTTCCGGGCTTATATATAATATAAATATGTGTGTGCTGTGTATGCACTCGGAAGATATGTGGGTCCCAAGAGTGTGTTAGTGAGCGCAAAAAGGTAAAATTAAAAAAAAAAAGAAAAAATCGAAGCTCTTCTTGGTAATACCTAGGAACGATTCGTCGGGTTTTTGATAGAGTTGTTTGTTGGCCAGCCAGAACACAAGCCATAAGTGAGCCCCGTGCTGGGTCATCTTTGCCATGCATGTTTTCTGCCCTGGCCATCCTCTTCTTAATGAGATGAGAGATATATATACGTTACCCGTCTTTTACACCAACAGCCATACTTATATGACATCATCTACCGGGAATAAATCCCTGCCCCCTTTTCTTCATCATATTATCGGCAGACTTTCGCAAGCGCATTGTTTTCTAAAGCTTTATCAATGGAAATTTTCCAATCTAATTTTTGTTATTAATTTTTCAAATATTACAATATTTGAAGTTTTCAAAGTTTCAAGTCTTACAGTCTTTCAAAACCTTACAGGGTTACAATATTTGATTTTTGACATCTTAAAAGGTTAAAAAATTGTCTTTATTTGCTGCTTCAAATCTTTTAAAGATGTAAAAGTTGAGGCAACGAGCCTGATTCCCCATTTTTTTTAAAAAAGATGTAAAAGTTTAATTGTTTTAGGACGTTTAGGTTTAAATATATAAATAGAAAATTATGGTCTTGGATTTTTTAAATTTATTAATAGGAATTCCATCTAGTGTTTTAAATCTTTAAATCTGAACGGATTTAAAAGCAGTGAGTTACTGATACATTATAGTATTAGAATGTATTGTTACGGTATTTAGGGGCGAAGAAGTGGTAAAAGGGGTGAATTTCGATACAAAAAATGTCTCTACGCACGTGCGAGGTATTATAGCCCGATATGGGATGGGATCCCCTGCCTGGGTTTGTGGCGAGTTCTTGATCAAAGCACATGAGCCCTCGTAGACCAGGATCCTATTATCTTTCCATATCGATCGCAAATCACGTCAAGGGGTCTTGGGGCTCTATCTTTTGTATAGTTCTGTTGGCATGATAAACACAAAGCAAGAAAGCCACTCCAATACATAGCTTGAGAAGAGAGAGAGAGAAATGCCAAGATCTTGATTTAAGATTAGGTCCTTGGATTCGCCGGGTTTATAATCGTTTGTATCATTCCGATATGACTTCTTTTTTTTTGCAGCTGTGTGAGCCTTCATCTGGTCTCTCCCCTTTTTTCTTTTTTTTAAAGAACACGTATTGCGTCATCTTTATAGCCCCCACAAGTCTGTCAATTAAAAATCTAGTGAGTAGCTTCACTCCCTTGCTCCTGACTTGGAAACGAACAAAGATTCCAATAAAAGTGTTGAAAAGCACTATTTTTAACTTAGTGTTCCCATTTGACTCCACTTTCCGTTCTTCTTCTTCTTCTTGACGTTTATAGTCGGTCTTGTTAAGGCTCCCGTATACCTTAGCTTATTGATCCGAAACAGTCACAGATGGCGCTGATGTTTGTTATTGTTTGCGAAAGCTTTGCATTAAGCTAATTTCTGTTTTGTTTTGCTTATGAAAAGTACAACTTGTCACCACAGTTTGCTGTATAGCAGCACAATCAAAATCAAGTCGTCAAACTTTCGGAACGAGATTTCTCGAAAACGGCTGGTCAGATTTGAAATCAATTTAAAATGGAATGTCACTATTTTATTAATAATTAGAAATGGCGTTCATTAAATTGGCTGTGCAATAGCTTTTAGTATGCTCAAGCTTACTGCCAGACTTGTTTCGTTAAATTTCAACAAAGAATTGTTGAAAGGAGAACTTTTTTCGTTAAATTTCAACAAAGAATTGTTGAAAGGAGAACTTTTTTCGTTAAATTTCAACAAAGAATTGTTCCCAAATTCCCCGTGCTATACGAGCAATAGTATTAAGTATCCGTATCCTTAAGTATCCGTATTCGTCATTCCCCGCCTGTTTGAAACAATAAGGACTGTGTTGCGTCATTCCTTTTTAGTATCAGTCTTGTTAGTTTATTAATCTGAGAATCTTGGAAAGCCGCTGCTTGATCTGACTGTAGATAATATAAGAGATGCTAGTCAAAGCGAGTCAAAGCTGTCGAGAAAGGAGATTATGTTTAATTTGGGGAGTTTGAATCTCTTACATTCTTGTGTAGGTATCCCTGGAAGCCCAAGATTAGGAATTTGATGGATCGCTTGTGCTCCCAAGACATGTTAAAGAGAACCACAAAGCACGGCGCAGGAGCACAAAGGATGACTGGAACAAGATCCGGATGACTTGATGATGAGCACTTGACCTCTTCACTTGCCTCTTTGAACTCGGTTTGGCCGTCCGTTAGTAGCTAAATCTCGTCAATCTTTCAGACTTTCCTACTCCAGTGAACCCTCTATGGTATCCATTTTACCTTGGATTTCCAGTTAAGTTTCAAAGCTCATCCCTTGATGCCTTTCCCTTTAAGATGCATTTTGGATTGGAAGTCGGGGATTTAACTTTTTGGGGTTTGCGTAGGTGGAAAGCACTCTAATTAGTGTCGTTGAACTCAACGACCAGGCAGACAGCTCAGATTGTCAGGTCTATTAACCCAACCTGCTAATTTCGAGTTTCCCAAACCCCTTCTCCCTTAAAAAATGAAAATAAATGCCTCAGATCTGAACACAACAGATTGAGACTCATCAACGCGGCCCAACAAGTTGAAGGTGCGTGTGATTCGCTCATTTCCATCTCAATCTTCAGTCAAGATAGATCGGGGGCCCGTCAAAGTCTCAAGTTTTTGCCGCACTGGTAGTGGGTCAACCCACTGTACTGTCTTAAAAAGCAAAAAGGAATTAAAGGGGGCAGCACACACACATGAGAAAAAAATTTGAGAAAAATTCCGGTGAAGGAGAATTTCACCATTAACCCCCCCGTGGTCAAGAAGATCACGTATCACATTGGGGATTACCATACAAATGTGCTGTTTTAATTTTTCCAGGGCAAGGCACACACATAAGAAACTGTCTTACAACCAAGGCAGCCAACTGGTGAAAAAAAGGGGGGTGGGGGAAGAGAGAGATAGGTAGTGTGTTAACCAGACGTGCTTTATGGATTCATGCTCTTATCCACACCGAGTATAACGCGTCTCCATTCATTATCCTGTCTAAACACACACAACTTGATTCAAGATTTTTTTTTTTTAGCCTGGTATCCTTTCACGGGTCCAAAGTGTGAGGAAAATGGAGGGATAATTATCACGACAATTTATTGACGGATGTCTTCAGCTTTGTTTTATTTTATTTTATTTCTTTGGTACTTTTGGGAAAGCTGGCTTTATATGCCTAACATGGGGAAGCCAGTCTAATAATTTCTTATGCGAGAGACACAAATTCTAGAAAGAGAGAGAGAGAGAAGGAAAGAGTTCAGTTAAGTGCGTTGTTAGCATGCGTCCAGGGACATTTGTCAGGCTTTTTCTGCCTCATTCTATAGTCTAGACTACGAAATGACCTAAAAGATTGGAACTTGAAAGAATAAAAATGGAAAATTATCAGTCCGAGAGAAAGCTATATAACACCGCGGCTGGAATCTTGATTTCCTCCCTCAGCAACGCTTGTTTTCCTTAATGGAGGTAAAATTAATCATGATGGTTTCAATAATATGGCAAATATCGAAAGATATTCTAGAACTAAAAGGCTAAAACGCAAGAATAATTGTAGAATAATGTAGTGACCTGACTCCCTGGTCATAGTTGGCCCCGCCCCGACAAAGGCTATAGAAGAGTTAGCCAAGGGCTAGGAAGATTATAAACAAACCGGGTACAATACAGAAGTGACCTAACTTTCGAGCAAGAGTATCTTTTATTAAATATCTCAAGTATCAGTGACCATCCAAGCGATAAAACAGCTTCATCAGTAACGACACCACAGAATAATAAGCATTTCAGTCTTCCCTACGACGGGGTAATGTATAAAGTACAAATATACAAGCTAAGTAGGATTAATATGTAATAAACAGCGATCTTGTGTAGAATTCATAGAATCTAAGTAGTGAAATTAGAAACTTCAGTTAAATCCCGAATTACAGAAGACCATAATGGAATCATGGAACTATTCACTCTAGAGTCAGCTTTTCTAATT
>JAGJRP010001725.1:0-14004 GCA_022832235.1 Lepidurus couesii
CCTCCTACTCATCAATATAAACAAATTATCAAAATCCCTAGCATCACCCTTATCCAACCATTAAACAAAACCATTGGGGTCAAAAACAATGTTATTAATAAAATTTTTAACATTGTAAAATAGTAAAACAGTTAAAATAATCACTACCATGAGACCGAACAATTGAAATTAAGATAGCTAACCCCAATGCTGCTTCACAAACCACAAGAACTAAAAAAACCAAAAGAAAATAAAATTCATGGCCTAACAAAGCAAATATGTTAGACATCAAAAAAAATTGTCCTAATATCATACCCTCTAGTCTTATTAAAACAGCTAAAAGATGTCGGTGATAAAACACAAACACCCACATACCACTTAATACCATAATCAATCCCAAACATAATCATCCTGGTAAGTCTAAAAAGTTATTTAACATTACCCAAAAATACCTTAATAGTTTAAAAAAATATTGGTCTTGTAAATCAAAGATAAGATTAATTCTTTTAAGGTAATATCAAGAAAATAAATAACATACACCGCAAGCTTCCAAAGCTTATATTCTTCTTAAACTATTTCTTGTTATTTTATAATGCTAACATATAATATTCTATCAGCTTTTTTATTGCTAAATTCTTTTTTATTCATAACTCTTACTCACCCTCTTTCAATAGGGTTAAGACTTATAATACAAAGAATCTTAATCTGTCTACTGTCCGGAACACTATTTATAAACTATTGATTCTCGTATACTCTTTTTTTGATTTTTTTGGGGGGTTTGCTAGTACTGTTTATCTATATCTCGAGACTGGCATCAAATGAATTATTTAATTTTAACCCCAACATATTAATTGTAGGAGCTATTATCAGAATAACACTAATTTACATTTATTTGTGTCTAGAAAACTCAAGAAATAACCTGCTAGCACATACCTGGGTAGGTTTAACTAGTTACAAAATATTTCTCATAAAGATCTACAACCCCCTACTATTTCAAATAATCATATTTCTAATCTCTTATCTTTTATTATGTTTATTGGTAGTAGTTAACATCACTAAATTTGATAACAGACCCCTCCGTCTCCAAAAATAATGTTAACCATACGAAAATCTCACCCTTTAATCAAAATCATCAACAATGCCCTAATTGACCTACCCGCCCCATCAAACATCAATGTTTGATGAAATTTCGGTTCTCTTCTGGGCTTGTGTTTGGGGGTTCAAATTATTACCGGATTATTCTTAGCAATACACTACTCTGCCCACTTAGATCTAGCTTTCTCCAGAGTGGCTCATATCTGTCGAGATGTTAATTATGGGTGAATACTGCGAACACTACATGCTAATGGAGCATCTTTTTTCTTTATTTGTCTTTATCTTCACATCGGACGAGGAATGTATTATGGGTCATATTTATTCACTCTAACCTGATTTGTAGGAATCCTTCTATTATTGCTAGTTATAGGAGCTGCTTTTATAGGCTATGTCCTACCCTGAGGACAAATATCATTTTGAGGGGCTACTGTGATTACCAATCTAGTATCCGCCATTCCCTATGTAGGAGACAGCGTAGTTCAATGGATCTGAGGGGGTTTCGCAGTAGATAACCCTACCCTAACACGATTTTTTACGATTCATTTTTTACTCCCCTTTATAATTGCAGGAACAACTATAATCCACTTATTATTTTTACACCAAACTGGCTCAAATAATCCAATTGGAGTAACCAGAGATATAGATAAAATTCCCTTTCACCCCTACTTCAGCATCAAAGATTTAGTAGGCTTTATAATTATACTAACGAGATTAGTAACCCTTAGCCTATTAGAACCATACCTCTTGGGGGACCCAGATAATTTTATTCCTGCTAACCCATTAGTCACCCCAGCTCATATTCAACCTGAGTGATATTTTTTATTTGCATATGCCATCCTTCGGTCTATTCCAAATAAATTGGGTGGGGTTGTAGCTTTATTAATATCAATTCTAATTCTAAGAATTCTACCAATCTTTCACCATAGTAAATTTCGGGGTCTAGAGTTCTACCCTATTAATCAAGTTTATTTCTGATCTTTAGTAGCCACTGTAATTTTATTAACTTGAATTGGGGCACGACCGGTAGAAGAACCATATATTTTAACAGGTCAGATCCTAACTTTAGTGTATTTCTCTTATTATCTTATTAACCCCCTGTTACTTAAACTATGGGATAATCTAGTTTAAAATTATTTGGCTGATGGGAAAGCACTTGTCTTGAAAATAAGATATAAAGGTTCAAATCCTTTAATAATTTATATTTCTTAATGCAATGAATTAAAATATTACTACATACCCAGAAAAAAATAACAAATAATTTAAAGAAATAGGTAGAAACGATTTTCAGGCTAAAAACATTAATTTATCATAACGAAATCGTGGTAGGGTACCTCGAACCCAGACAAAAATAAACACTACTAATAAAAATTTCAACAAAAACAAACTTCTTCAACCACCCAAAAAAATCAAAACAAATAAGACACTTATAAATAAAATACTAGTGTACTCCGATAATATAATTAGTGCAAACCCACCACTTCTGTATTCAGTGTTATACCCAGAAACCAACTCAGATTCGCCCTCTGCAAAATCAAATGGTGTGCGATTTGTTTCAGCTAAGCAAGACACCAACCACAAAAGAGCTAACAATGGACTGATATAAAAAAACCACATATAATTTTGATTTAATGTAAATAAAGATATATTATAGCTCGAGATTAATAAAATAAAAGATAATAAAATCAAAGCCAGACTTACTTCGTAAGAAATAGTTTGTGCCACCGCTCGCAACGCTCCTAATAAAGAGTATTTAGAATTAGAAGACCAACCGGCTGCCATGAGAGTGTACACCCCTATACTAATACAAGAAAGCAAAAATAATACCATTAAATCTCTATTAATTATAACATCCCCCCATGGAACTGAAATCCAAACTAATAATGAAATACCCAAACTAATAACCGGAGCAATATAATAAGGTATGTAGTTGGACATAAAAGGGAAGGTTTGTTCCTTTGTAAATAATTTAATAGCATCAGCAAAAGGTTGTAAAATTCCTATAAACCCAACCTTATTAGGACCCTTTCGTAATTGAATATACCCCAATAATTTTCGCTCAAAAAGCGTTAAAAATGCGACCCCGACAAGAATACCAATACTAGATATTAGATAACTTAATAAAAAAAACACTCCTCATAAGCTGAGGTACTAATTGTGATATGCTCACATAGATAGATTCTAAATCTAACACACTTCTCTGCCAAATTAGTAAACAATATTAGTATTATTCTAATTATAAAGCGAAATACTCCCCCCATTTAATCCTTTCGTACTAAAATGAAACAAAAAATTTGAAGATAGAAACCAACCTGGCTCACGCCGGTTTGAACTCAGATCATGTAAGAATTTAAAAGTCGAACAGACTTTCCTTTATAACAGCTGCGCCATAAGGACATCTTAATCCAACATCGAGGTCGCAAACCTTTTCATCGATAAGAACTCTCCGAAAAAATTACGCTGTTATCCCTAGGGTAACTTAGTCTTATAAACCAAAATTAAGGGTCATTATATTTCTATAAAATTATATTTACTATTAAAAAGAGATAATCATTTCTTTCAGTCGCCCCAACACAATATTTATTTATAATAAGCCGTAACTCACTAATCTTTGTATTATAAATTCATATAAAGATCCATAGGGTCTTATCGTCCCTCAAAATTATTTAAGCTTTTTCACTTAAAAATAAAATTCAAATTTTACGATAGAGACAGAGATTTTCTCGTCCAGCCATTCATACCAGCCTTCAATTAAAAGACAAATGATTATGCTACCTTCGCACGGTCAAAATACCGCGGCCATTTAAAACAATTCATAGAGCAGGCTATACCTTATATTATATTCATAAGGAGATGTTTTTGATAAACAGGCGAAAAATATATTTGCCGAGTTCCTTAATCGTAATTTACAAAAATAATAATTTGTAATAAATTTCTACTCATAACTATATTATTTAAATTCTTATTAAAATTTAGTATTTATCCTAATAAAAAATGTGAATTACTATAAAAAATAATTTCATAATAAATGTAAATTATAACATTATTTTTACTTATTGCTACTTCTAAGCATAAAAACATAACTCTTTCTTACAAATTACACACAATTATTAATAGGGCTAGAAGCTAATCCCTCAAGCCCTAACCTCTATGTTATCATTACTATTAATTTAGACAAGACTAACAAAAAAGTAAATTAAATTTATTTCTTAGGAAACCAAATATCAGAGAAACCGATTAATATCTCACTGCTAATAACCCATTAAAAATTATAATGATACATAAACATTTGTGGGCTATTAGATCTTTCTCTTTTGGGAATTTTAAATAAATAAAATTTATTAATAGCCCCCTGATACACAAGGTACGATTGCTAATATCTGCTGTTTTAAAATTAAATTTTCATATTATTTCATATTTCCTTTTCAGTACTATTTTACTATCGCTAACTCAATTATTCATTACTAATTACTTAATTTAAACCCTAAAATTACTTTCCCTACAATATTAAGCAATAATTACATTTTCAGGCTATTCTGAATTGCACAGAAATTAATTCAGTGTAAATGAACCGCTCAACTATTTAGCTATATCCTGACTATCTAGAGGCACTTTCCAGTACATCTACTATGTTACGACTTATCTCTCCTTAAAGGAGAGAGCGACGGGCGATGTGTACACACCTCAGAGCTCATTTCATATAAACTTTTTATTTCTATTTTACTACTAAATCCACCTTCATAATAATAATACAAGTACTAATCCGTAATAAATTAATTTTATTGTAACCCACTACTCCCGGGTTCATCGGCTGCACCTTGACCTGATGTCACAGCAATAAACTAGTTAGATAATATTTTTTAAAAATAATCTGACAACGGCGGTATACAAACTGAAAGCAAAAACACGTAAATTTAATCGTGGAATATCGATTCAAGAGCAGGTTCCTCTAGTAAGAATGAGGTACCGCCAAATTCTTTAGGTTTAAAGATATTATTACTACCCCGGCATTCAATAATAAAGAATAATAGGGTATCTAATCCTAGTCTAAAACTTTATCTCAAAAGATATAAAATTTTTTATAATCATTACAATACATATTTAAAGATTTCACCCTTAAATAAATAATTAAAAAATTATTTTAAAAAATAAATTTCTACTTAATTCCACCAAAAAATTTTATTAGACCCCATCGTATAACCGCGGCGGCTGGCACGAATTAAGCCGGGCCTAAAAATTTTAACTGATTCCAAAACCTTGATAATCAACATCAACCACTACTATAATTTACATTAAGTATTTTATATTAATATTTGGTTTACAAATTTAAACAAAATACAAGCCAGAATCAAACTTATAAATAGATAAACACACCATCGAATACCAATTTTTCTTAAGCTTAAATACCCAGAAAAAAAAAAAAAAAAAACTAATTCCCCCTCCCCCTACTCCTAAAATACATTTCATGTGTGGTACTTTCAAATTAAATAAAATATTTATTGTGGTGAGATACAACCTCATTAACTACAGCTTGTAAAATAAGTTTCATTTCTCCTTTTGGCTTTTATACGCTAATTACGCTCGGTACTCGATGTGCTAGAAGTTGTAAATATGCCTGTATAAGTATATTATGTGTTAAGTATTTTAGTATATGCTTTGTGTTATATAGATATTATTTTTTTTATTGAGGGGGTTTAGTCTTGTAACCCCACATAATTTTAGTAATTTTTAATTTTAATTAATAGTTAAAACACATCACCCGTAATATTAAAGACAACAGCTTTATATAAAAGTACATTTAAAAATAATAAAAAAAATCATTGCTCAAAAAAAATTTTTTTTATTGAGAAAAGTACTTATCAAAAATATAATAATAAGCAATATACTTCAAACTTAAATTGAGTGCCTGACCAAAAGGATTACCTTGATAGGGTAAATAATGTAACTTGTTTACCTCAATTATTTGTGATAGAATTGCACTAACGCTTAGAGAATCAAAACCTCTTATGCTCTCTACATTAACAAATAAAGTAAGCTAAAATTAAGCTAATGGGCTCATACCCCGCTGATAGAGTTACTCTCTTTATTAATTTTAATTAATCCTCGGTTTCTGTGTTTTTTTTCTTTATTAATATTAAGACTAATAATTGTAGTCTCTTCAAATTCATGATTTTCTGCCTGAATTGGACTAGAACTTAATCTTTTAAGCTTTATCCCAATTGTAATAACAAAAAATAACCAACAATTGACAGAAGCGGGGTTAAAATATTTTTTAATTCAGGCATTAGCCTCTGTAATTTTTATACTCAGAGCTTTGTTTAGTTTATTTTGTTTTAATGAATCGTCTCATTCTATTATTGTCATTTTAATAATAAGACTATTGTTAAAATTGGGGGCTTCACCTTTTCATATATGATTCCCCATCGTAGCAGAAGGACTTTCTTGAAATAAGTTTTTTATTTTAGCCACAACCCAAAAAATTAACCCCCTCTTATTATTATCCACAATGCCACTCGCTCATAACAAATTTATTTTATTAATTGCCATCTTAAGAGGCATTGTAGGAGGTTTGGGGGGATTCAATTTAAATCTTTTACGCTCAATAATAGCCTTCTCATCAATCAATCACATCGGGTGACTATTATTTGCCTCCCTAATTAATAACTCATTAATATGAATTTATTTTTTTGTATACACAATTATTTTATTTTCTGTAGCCCAGCTATTTAGTCTATATCAGCTAACCTCTATAACACAAATCAATTCGAATCATTCCTTAAACCCCGTGATTAAATTACTATTTTTTTTTAACATATTTTCTTTAGGGGGGCTACCGCCTTTTTTGGGCTTTCTACCAAAATGACTCATTATTAAAAATACTAGTGCCATAGTAATAATTACCAGATTAATGGTATTAATCCTTTCCACGCTAATTACTCTTTACTATTACCTACGAATCTCATTCAATAGAAATCTTTTATATAGAAAAATCACATGAAGAAAAAAATTAAATTTTAAATTAACACCACCCGCTATTTTACTATCCTTTATCTCAATTTTCGGATTATTTTTATGTAATTGATTTTATTTAGTATAAAACAAAAATCTTAAGTTAATTAAACTCTGAGCCTTCAAAGCTTAAATTAAGAAAAATTCTTAGATTTTAGCCAACCAGCATCTTAAGATTTGCAGTCTCAAATTTTTTTTAAACTATAAAACCACTAACACAGGAGTATTTTAATCTCATAATTAGATTTACAGTCTAATGCCTTTATCAGCCACTATATTGCGACGTTGACTTTATTCAACAAACCATAAGGATATTGGCACACTTTATTTAATTTTTGGGGCTTGAGCAGGGATAGTAGGAACTGCACTAAGTCTTTTAATTCGAGCAGAGCTAGGACAGCCAGGAAGCCTAATTGGAGATGACCAAATTTATAATGTGGTGGTCACGGCTCATGCCTTTATTATAATTTTTTTTATAGTAATACCTATCTTAATTGGGGGTTTTGGAAATTGGCTAGTACCCCTCATATTAGGGGCTCCCGATATAGCCTTCCCCCGACTAAATAATATAAGATTTTGGTTATTACCACCCGCTTTAACACTACTATTAGCCGGCGGTGGTGTAGAGAGAGGAGCAGGCACTGGATGAACCGTCTACCCGCCGCTATCTGGGGGTATCGCGCATGCTGGAGCGTCTGTAGATCTAAGAATCTTTTCTTTACATTTGGCTGGTATTTCTTCTATTTTAGGTGCTATTAACTTTATCACAACAATCATTAATATACGAACCGCAGGAATATCTTTAGACCGCATTCCACTATTCGTGTGGTCTGTGGCAATTACTGCCTTACTTTTATTACTCTCACTACCAGTCCTTGCTGGAGCAATCACTATGCTACTAACGGACCGGAATTTAAACACCTCTTTTTTTGACCCTGCTGGAGGAGGTGACCCAATCTTATACCAACACCTATTCTGATTTTTTGGTCACCCCGAGGTTTATATTCTTATTCTTCCAGGATTTGGTATAATCTCTCATATTATTAGTCAAGAAAGAGGTAAAAAGGAAGCTTTTGGAACATTGGGAATAATTTACGCCATGTTAGCAATTGGGGTCCTCGGGTTCGTCGTTTGAGCCCATCATATATTTACCGTGGGTATAGATGTGGATACGCGAGCGTATTTTACAGCAGCAACTATAATTATTGCTGTGCCCACAGGAATTAAAATTTTTAGTTGATTAGGAACTCTGCATGGAACTCAATTTACATTTTCACCCTCATTATTATGAGCCCTTGGATTTGTATTCTTGTTTACTGTAGGAGGTTTAACCGGAGTTGTTTTAGCTAACTCAAGAATTGATATTATTCTTCATGATACTTACTACGTGGTAGCTCATTTTCATTATGTACTCTCTATAGGAGCAGTTTTTGCAATTTTAGCAGGATTTACCCATTGATTTCCGCTATTTGCAGGAGTAACAATAAATCCAATCTGGTTAAAAATCCACTTTTTTACAATATTTGTGGGGGTAAACTTAACTTTTTTCCCACAACACTTTTTAGGACTAGCGGGCATACCTCGTCGATACTCAGACTACCCGGATGCTTATACCTCATGAAATGTTGTTTCATCAGTTGGCTCTATAATCTCTTTTATCGCCACATTAGGATTTATTTTTATTATCTGAGAGGCATTAATCACTCAGCGCCCTGTTCTTTTTTCACTTAATCTAACCTCGTCAATTGAGTGAAGTCATAACCTCCCTCCTGCTGACCACAGATATATGGAATTACCGCACATCACACACTTCTAAAATGGCAGATAAGTGCAATGGATTTAAGCTCCATACATGAGAATGAGACTTTCTCTTTTAGAACATAATGGCAACATGACTTCAGCTTGGTTTTCAAGACGGTGCTTCACCCTTAATAGAACAACTTATTTTTTTTCATGACCACGCAATATTAGTGTTAATTCTTATCACCATTTTAGTAGGCTACTTTATAAGAAGATTAATAGTTAACTCATTTACCAACCGGTATCTACTAGATGGACAATTAATTGAAATTATTTGAACAGTATTTCCAGCTTTGATTTTAATCTCTATCGCTCTTCCCTCTCTTCGATTACTCTATTTACTTGATGAAGTAAATGAACCTTCTTTAACTATTAAGGCTATAGGTCATCAGTGATATTGAAGATATGAGTATTCAGACTTTACTAATATTGAATTTGACTCTTACATAACGCCCGCCCAGGATCTGTTAACAAATGAATTCCGGTTACTTGATGTAGATAATCGACTAGTAGTTCCCTTTAACACCCAAATCCGTCTGCTAGTAACTGCAGCCGATGTCCTACATTCATGAACCATTCCATCTCTAGGAGTGAAGGTAGACGCAATTCCTGGGCGACTGAACCAATTAAGACTATTCGTTAACCGACCTGGGTTATTTTTTGGGCAGTGTTCAGAAATTTGCGGGGCTAACCATAGATTTATACCTATTGTAGTTGAAAGTATTAATACAAAAAATTTCTTAAATTGAGTTTCTTCTAATTAACATAAGATGGCTGAAAGGAAGCATGAGTCTCTTAAACTCAAATATAACATACCACGATTGTTTCTTATGAAGAAATCTAGTTTAAGCAAAAACATAAGCTTGTCAAGCTTAAGTAGTCTATTTTTAAGACGATATCTAATCCCACAAATAGCCCCTCTCAATTGATTAGGTTTGTTTCTTTTATTTGTTTTTATTTATTTGATCACAATTAGCTTTATTTATTTTCACTTTAATTGTTCTTACAACTCACAATCTACAGACCAAAAATCTATAGCCCCACTTAACTGAAAATGATAACTAATCTATTTTCTGTGTTTGACCCTTCTACTTCTATAGGCCTGCCTTTAAACTGACTTAGTTCTTTTTTGGTATTTGTATTTCTACCTTGTATTTTTTGATTTACCCCTAGACGAATTCATTTCGCCTGATCCCAATTAATACACTCTTTACATTTAGAATTTAAGACCCTATTAAGCTCACACGCAATAGGAAGAACTCTAATGTTTATTAGACTATTTATTTTTATTATGTTTAATAACTTTTTAGGGTTGTTTCCATATATTTTTACAAGAACAAGTCATCTTTCAATAACATTAGCTATATCCCTTCCTTTCTGAATTAGATTTATATGCTACGGATGAATCAACCACACACAACACATATTTGCTCACTTAGTACCACAGGGTACTCCTTCTGTTCTTATACCTTTTATGGTGTGTATCGAAACTATCAGAAATTTAATTCGACCTGGTACTCTAGCGGTGCGATTAGCAGCCAATATAATTGCGGGGCATTTATTATTAACTCTTTTGGGGAATCAAGGTCCTAACAACTCAAGTCTAATCTTAACTCTGGTCATTTCAACTCAAATACTATTATTGAGCCTAGAATCAGCAGTAGCTATTATTCAAGCCTATGTATTTGCTATTCTAAGCACACTATATTCTAGTGAAACACAATAATGATAACAAAAACGAACCAACCTTTTCATCTAGTAGATCAAAGCCCGTGGCCTATCCTAGGTGCAATGGGCGCTATAGTTTTAACTACAGGTATTGCACAATGATTTCATACATTTAATATTAATCTATTTTTATTAGGATTAACCATTACTATTCTAATCATATTTCAATGATGACGAGATATTACTCGAGAAGGGACCTTTCAAGGTCACCACACATATTTGGTGACCCTGGGTTTACGATGGGGGATAATTCTTTTCATCGTATCTGAAATCTTATTCTTCGCATCATTCTTTTGAGCATTTTTTCATAGCAGATTAGCCCCTGCTGCCGAGTTAGGGGCTTGTTGACCCCCTCTAGGTATTCAACCATTTAATCCATTCCAAATTCCCTTATTAAACACGGCCATTTTATTAGCTTCTGGTGTAGTAATCACCTGGGCCCATCACGGATTGATAGAAAACAACTACTCACAATGCAAACAGGGTCTAACTCTTACAGTAGCTTTGGGCGTATACTTTACTATTTTACAAGCATTCGAATACGTAGAGGCGCCATTTACTATCGCTGATGGAGTCTATGGGTCTTCATTCTACGTAGCAACGGGATTTCATGGATTACACGTATTAATTGGGACTAGTTTCTTATTAATTTGCCTAGTACGTCACATACTCCACCATTTCTCTAACGAACATCACTTTGGATTTGAAGCTGCTGCCTGATATTGACATTTTGTAGATGTTGTCTGGTTATTCCTTTACATTTCAATTTACTGATGAGGGGGATAGAAGATTAACTACTTTTTTAGTATACTTGTATAATTGACTTCCAATCAATAGGACCGTCTTTACGGAAAGAGTAATCTTAATTATATATTTAATTTCAGTTATGTTTTTTGGCATTGTGACATTAATAATAATTACTGCTAGAATCTTATCAAAAAAAACATTTAGTGACCGAGAAAAAAGCTCTCCCTTTGAATGTGGATTTGACCCTATAGCTAACGCTCGTACCCCCTTTTCCCTACGATTTTTTATAGTAGCTATAATTTTTCTTATTTTCGACGTAGAAATTGCACTTTTATTACCTTTTGCGTTTAACCCACTTCTTTTGAGAACTTATTACTGAGGGCTCACCCTATTTTTTTTCATTCTTGTGTTGTTAATAGGATTATACCACGAATGAAATCAAGGAGCACTAGATTGATCAGAATAGAGGGATGTAGTTAAGTATAACATTTGGTTTGCATCCAAAAGGTACCATAATTGGTCTTCCTTAAGTTAGAAGCGAAAAATCGCATTTAGTTTCGACCTAAATTTATGGTTACTTAACCCTGACTTATTGATTGAAGCTAACGACAAGCAAATCACTGTTAATGATTCCTTAAGAAGTTAAATTCTTCTCAATCAAGAGAATAAAAGAAAAAACAGAGCTGCTAACTCTTGTTTTAAGCGGTTCAACTCCGTTTGTATTCTTACCACTATAGTTTATTTAAAACATTACATTTTCATTGTAAAAATAAAATTTTTAATTTTTAGTAGTACGTTTTTAAATCCTAAAATTTCTTTAGCAGCTTCAGTGCTACGCTCTGTATAAGCTATAAAAACCTAAGCTATAAATAATAAACCTATAAAAAGACAACAAAGAATAAAAAAAAAATAAGACTTTAATGGAGATTTCTGCAACAAGCTGGTAAGATTAGATTGAAGTAGTACTCTTTGATAGATCCCCTGCGCAGCTGTTTTTTCAAGTCAACCCTGATCTAAAGAAGCTCTTACTAAACCTCCTACTGGTAGCAGGACCCGTCTGCTTAACTGCCCTGATAATAATGGTAAAAACCATATCATGGCAATGAAATTTTTATAATTATACTTTAGTAGATAACTATCTGCCGTACCACTACCAAAAAATAAGATTCTTAAAAACCCCCCAACAACCCCGCAAAGCAAAGCTGTCAATTTAACATGAGTGGGGAGTCTAACCAAAAGAGGATAAGGAAATAGCAATCAACTAAAAACAGTACCCCCAGTAATACCCCCCACCCCCAAAAAAAATATCGGATTAGTTATCTTAGTATCCTCGTCCAAAAAATTTGTCACTACATTAAAACTAGGTAATGTCAACATAGAGAAATAAGTTAAACGTAAAGAATAAATAGCTGTAAGAATAGTAGAAATAATTAATAAAATCAAAATAAAACTATTTATATTGGTTATTAAAGCTGATTCAATAATAGAGTCTTTGGAGTAAAACCCGGCTAAAAAAGGCATACCACATAGGGCTAAGTTAGCTATATTAAAATAACTTCTAGTAAGAGGAAATCTAAAGCTAATTCCTCCTATATTACGAATATCTTGTCATCCCCCTGCTTGATGAATAAACACCCCTGCACACAAAAATAATAAAGCCTTAAATAAGGCATGCATTAACAAATGAAAAAAAGCTAACAAAGGAAACCCCGCTGATAGAGAAAACATTATAACCCCAAGTTGACTTAAAGTCGATAAAGCAATAATTTTTTTTAAATCATACTCGTATAAAGCGGCTAAACCAGCCATAAATATTGTTCCAGTAGACAAACATAATAAAATATCTAGTATTAAAGTTCCTTCTAATAAACTATAAAATCGAACTAACAAATAGACACCAGCAGTTACTAAAGTAGATGAATGCACTAACGCAGACACCGGAGTAGGAGCAGCCATAGCCGCCGGAAGCCACGCTGAAAATGGAATTTGAGCTCTCTTAGTTATCCCGGCTAAAATAATAACAAAAGATAAAATCATTAAAGAGTATGAGTCAAACAGACTAACTCATTGAGTATAAGGCAAAAATCTAAAATCCCCTAAAATCATTCATCATGAGATACCCAATAACAAACAAACATCACCAATACGATTAGATAAAGCTGTCAATATACCTGCTGCTGAAGACTTTCTATTTTGATAATAAATAACCAAAGCATATGAAACTAGCCCTAGACCATCTCATCCTAATAAAATTCTAATCAAATTAGGACTACTAATTAATAAGACTATTGTAAATACAAACCCCGCAACAATTAAAATAAATCGGTTAGCACTTAAATCTCTATTTATATAACTCCCTCTGTATATTACCACAGTGGCTGAAATAAAAAGAACTAAACTAACAAAAAAACAAGAAATTCAATCTAGTAAAAAAGTTCCTGAGATATTAACCCCGTTGATACCAAAAAAATTAAATTCAATAAAATTTCTACTTTGAGCTCCCAGTATGTTCAACCCTAAAAGTAAGACAGATAATCTCATAAAATAAAAACATCTAGTAATGATCTGGTAAAATGATAAAATATTCATGATCTCCAGTGCTAAACACGCCTGAGGCACCACAAGCCTCTATTCTAATTAAACTATGGA
>JAGJRP010001726.1:0-12023 GCA_022832235.1 Lepidurus couesii
GCTCGGTTTCCTATCCCCAATATTCGAGCTCATGCTGCCGAAGCAACACAATTTCGAATATAGGAATAGGAACCTCGCCGGGAAGGCATAAGGTAAAGAGAGAGGAAGCCATTTTATTTTCGTTTTTTTCACGAAATAAAGTGCCTCGACCGGGTTTCGAACCTGCGACCTTCCGATCACCAGGCTTGCGTCTTATCCACTCGGTCATCCGCTTATGTGTAAAGGGCGTTGAACTTCTATAAAATCAACACATGAAGTAAGCTGGTCTACAGTGTATGTTAATGGTGTTCCATCTATTGTTCGATTTATAAAAATGTAAAATCCTTCTAAAAAGGTCCCTTCATAAATCGTGAAAAATTGAGAGCCTCGCCCCTTCCCCTTCGCCCCTATCCCTGATATTCACGCTCGTGATGCCGTAGCTTCACAATTGCGAATATGAGTTTAGGAACCTTGCCGGGAAGGCATATATAAGGTACAGAGAAAGGGAGCCATTTAATATTTCGTTTTTTCGACAAAATAAAGTGCCTCGACCGGGTTTCGAACCGTGGGCCTTCCGATTTCCAGTCTTGCGTCTTATCCACTCGGTCATACGCTTTTTTTAAACAGTCGTTGAAACATCTATAAATACAAATCTGAGCTAACCTGGGAAACGGTAAGGGTATGGAAGGATACATCTATATTTTGTTCGATTTATAAAAATATGACGGTTCGTCTATAGCCATACATTGTATTCTCTAAAATTTAGATTTATTATATTGGATTTCTTTTCATATTTTTCAAAATGTAATAAAATTCCTCACTTAATTTTTGCTTACGAGTCAAAATCGTTCAAAAATAATTACAAGGCCATGTGTTTGCTTTCAATATTTTTATTAAAGGCACCATACAATACACGTTTTCAAATGACAATCCATGGTCGCTATATGGACAAACTTAACTGCCAGTTACGTCCAATTAGTTTACTGTAATATGCTTGCATGCGATACAAAACTTTTTTCAAAAATATTATACCATGAAATCTTATCAGATATAGACTAACTTATTATGGACAAATTATTTCCGGGGATGGTCATTCCACCTTTCATGACTTGGCTAGAATGCAATGAATGCAAGAAACGAAATACATGTATATGCTGCACTCTCCCGGCAAGAAACGTAGCGATTGCCTGTGTTTTGGGAAATTGCACTACCCCCCGATATAAACAGTCGCTACTTCGTTTTCATTCGTCAGTAACTCTTATTTTGATTTTGGTTGACTTTAGGTGGCGTGCTCAGGGAAAGTAGCTTCGGTTAGTTGTTCGTATTTTACAAAAATGAATATGCATAGTAAAAGCGCGATAAGTGAAGCGGGTTTTGGAGAACCTGAACAAGATGCCAATACCGCTTTGACTGAATTAGACAAGGGTATTAATTAAATACTCAATATAAACTCTCATAATTATGCCATGTTTTTCGAGCAACAGTTTGATTCGCTGAGTCCTTTTATTATAGGTTTACGATCGTTAAAGCTTGGGGAACAATGTGAAGCCATTGTTAGGTTTCCTAAACTTTTTGAGAAGTATCCGTTCCCCGTTTTGATCAATTCCGCTATGTTGAAGTTAGCTGAAGTCTTCCGGACTGGGTAAATTCTGTTTTAATTGCTTTTACGTACTTAAATTGCAAAAAATTGATTTAGGTCAAACTTCTTGAGGTTGTGGGTCTTTCGAGTCTGCCAGCAGAGTGAAAAACATTTAGATAAAATTTTGAACGTGGATGAGTTCGTGAAACGAATATTTACCGTCATCCATTCAAACGATCCCGTAATACCATATTACTTGACCTGTACTTCCTGTTGTAATACATATTACGTTCAGGTAGCACGAGCTTTGACTTTACGAACCATGGGCAGTATTGCATGCATCATCCCCGAGAAGAAGACAGTACATCATTGCATAAGGAACAGTTTGGATTCTCACGATGCCATTGAACTAGAAGCCGCTATTTTTGCTGTAGCTAAATTTGCTGCTCAGTCGAAGTAAAGGTTACGTCCATCTGAATACTTACTCACGCCCTACATTCCATTCGCAGAACCTTCTCTTCTAGTATGTGCAGCAAAATCTCGCACATGATTGAAGGACTGGCTACTCCCGTGGACATAAAGCTTAAGTTGGTTCCCGTTCTCCAATATATGCACCACGAGGCCGTAACTGCTTCAATGGTACAGAGTAATGAATTCAAATGTTGCCCTCATCGCGTACGTACGTCTTTAGGTGAGAGATCTGTGTACAAGACTTCTCTCAAATTACCCTGCAAACGATTTTGTCATTATTGTCTTGCATACCTTGACGAAATTAGCTGCCACCACTTTGGTAGAGCTCCCATTTCAGGTAAGATGTATTTGAAACAGGTAGGGCAAAAATTCAAATGGGATTCTTTACAGTTGGGGCTCCTTTTGAGTTACTTGGAAGACGCTCGAAGTGCCGTACAGTGTGTTGCTCTGAGCTGCTTAGCCTTTCTGGGGCGTAAAGAAAACGGAGCACACTTATGGAGACAGGCTGACGTGGAAAAGCTGTTACATTATGTTCTACGAACGGACAATGTAAAATATAAAGCCAAAGCCTTGGCTGTCCTTTGCAGTTTGGTGCAAGGAGGCGCATCAAGTGCGTTTGTGTGGACTCCTGGTAAAAACAAGCTTCAGAAAGTCCAACTCGACAGTTGTAATTGTACGTTTTTGGCGTAGGTTCTCCTTTACAGCAAGTCTGGTGCGAATGTTGCTACACGGATGAGATCTCAGTAGCTGTCCAGGCCGTCCAGTTGCTCGTACTCGTTGCTCATTATGCGTAAAGCCTAACTCAACGGTTCCGGGATGTTTGACAGCTAATTTTCTTTATTTTTAAAAAGGAGACAAAGTGGAGCTGCTGTTGAATTGTCTCAAGAAGCTGGGATGGCTGTAGATTGTCTATTACAGCTGCTGTCCTTAACGCCAGGCACGTCTGCCCACTTGAAAATTACCTTAAAGTCAGCAACGCTTTTGAGTGAAGTGAGCGAAGTCTCAGGAACTTTGGTTGAATCGCTGTGCCGTTTACTAACCTCCTCTTCTAGTAAGCGAGGAAAAATTGTTGTGTCGTTTATGTTTTGGCTTATGTCCTTGCAGGTGTTACAGGAGGCTTAATTTGCGAAGCATTGGCTGCCATGGCAGAAATGTCCCCTTCCATACTTTTACCCATTTTGCCCAACCTATTGGACCATCTTAAACAGCTAACTAGCGAAGCCCAACCGCCCTTAGATTCTACAAACACAATAGTAATTAGACTTGAACCGATTAGTGGACTATAGAGTTGTTATATTCTTAATTTTGTTTATTATCGTTATTAAGGTACTCTTATGTTTGTTGATTTTTCAACTTCAAACCAGTTACATATGGTCAAAGGAAACTATAGAGACTGTAGTACGAGCTGCCAACGTTGTAAACCCTTGGGCTGCTTACAAGATTGCACGAGCTGCTGCCAGGTAAGCAACAAATGATTCAACAACAACAAATTCCCCTGGAAATTATAAAAGAAAATGTATTTTTAGATATGGCCATCATGAATTGGGTGCCAACTTACTCTCACTCACTGTAGTTTACACTTCCAGCGAACAAACACGGTTTTGGCTGCAAGGCGTCCAGAAATTCGCTAAAGCTGAAAGTCTTTTGCATGAAAACAGCGCCACGGAATCTGAGCCGTTTCTACAGCGATTGCAAAACGCAGCCTCTTTATATATAGCGGGCTGTTCACATATCCAAGCGTGCAGTAGTCATACCACGTCGCTTTTCTTCCAAGCTGAATACGGACGCTTACGAGCTGATTATCTGAGGGCAGTTACGCAGCTCATTTTGGCAATGAAAACACTCCAAACTGCCCCGCCCCCTGCCATTGCACATGCTGTAGCTGTGGCTGCTCGGGATGATCTTCAACGCTGCGGGAGAATTACACAGCAAGTATTCAGTGTTCATTTTTACCAAGTTTGTATATTCGCACAGTCAGTGTTTTTATTTTTTAGCTACGAAAATGTGTTAAAGAATTGCGGAACGTAGCCGAGTCGTACGGGAAACTTTACCAATCGTCTTTTGACGCGGATCCTGACAGTCTAATAAACCTACAAGCGTAAGTGATGGCTTTGAATAGGGGCAGGTATATTTATGAACGTTAAATTCTAGGCAGCAGCAGTCTTGTTTGCTTCTGGCTCATGGGTTAGAACTAACTGCACTCAAAAGCTCCCAACAAGGCACTTTCTTAGACGAAGATGTATTCACGTACGTATAGAACATGTATATGTAAGTGAAACTATTGAACCACTTTTTATTTAGTTTGGGTTTTCCGGTTCCCTTATCTCAGTGTAGCTTGCCATTAAGGATTTATGCTACGAAGTGCCAGGAAGCTGCTTCTGTTTTACAGAATTTAGCCCAGAAGGACCTCAAACCGATATCGCATTTAGTAAGTCAATTAGTTACTTTAAAACAAATTTTATTTCATTTTTTCCCCTCTTCGTAAAGCATGTGGAAGGAATTATGGAGGCCGTGACCATTATAATTGGCTGTCCCATGGGTTTTCCACGGTTTTTCTTCCAGACACTTCAAACTACGTCTATTAAGCTAGCTATCAGTCCTCAGTCTCGTATGGGTGGAGATCCTGTAATTGTACCCGCAGGGGCCCATTTCGTACTAAAAGTTGAAGGTATTGTGCAAGCCGGTTCAGTCAGCAAGCGTAAAAAGCCTTGCGTACCCAAGTATCGGACTGTCAAAGCTGTCACCGTTTCGTCGAGTACCCAACTTCAACATGGAACAGTTCTGCCCTACGGGCCTGACGGAAAAGTATTTTTTCAATTTTCAAATCTGAAATTTTTTCAAGTTGCTAGTTTTTTTAAATTTTAGCCAGTCGACGTTGGAACACTGGCTTTGTCACAAACGGTGGAACCCCACAATGACTACTTCTCGGCCCAGTTTTTAATGCATTTTCCTGTGGGCGGACAGCACACAGTGTCTATTAACACGGCGCTAATCGATGACACGGACAGCGTGTGGAAAATGGGGCCTAAAGCTCAGTTAGCTGTGAAAAGCTTCGATGAGCCTTCGACGACCAAAACGTCTTCTAGAGCACAAGCTTCGGCTGCTACCACTTCGAGAGTGCAGTCATGAATTGAAAAGGAATGTTTAGATACTAAACAGTGAAATTGTACCATCCCCCTGATTTCAGATCGTGTCATCTTTCGAATAAAACTCTTTTCTAAGTAAAATTGTATCAATTGAAGGAACCTATTACGTGAAGAAAAGATAAGTTGAAGCCTATAGTATTGACTTTTAGTTGTTTTGAGTTCAGTTTCGCACAAGTTTGTAGGATATAATATGACTTTTGGCTGGCTAAGTCACGGGGAATTGACAACTTTGCATAGTAACCAGAGTCCTTAGATGCTCCGCGGGCTTTGGTTTATCACTTTTGCCACCTAAGAATTTCTTATTGGTTTGATTCTGTTCTCATGTTATCGGCCGCTTACAGTGGGGTTTACTTTATCAGAGTATAAAAGATGAGTCCAACTGTGGGCACGATTAATTCCGTGCTCAAGGGCTACCGAAATGGCGAACTTTATCGTCGTGCTGGCTTTAGCATTTGCCATAGTGGGTGTAGCATGGGCGCTGCCCCATTCGGTAAATCTCACCGAATTCTATTTCTAATTTTTTTGGCATGGTTTTTTAATGGGGCAAGGGGCGTTTACGCTGCCTAGTTAGCAAAGCTTGTGACAACACGTTTTTTTTTTTGCTTGGGGTTTCAGGGGCGAATGGCTCGACATAAGATAACCAACACAAAAGTTTGGCATCCCGAAGGAATTTCATCCGAAGCAGACCTTTGGTGGAGAACCGGAATCGTGTACCAAATTTATCCTCGGTCTTTCCAAGATAGCAATGGAGACGGGGTTGGCGACTTGAAAGGTAATATAACATGCCCTTTCCTGTAAATCAGCTTTCTTTTCTTTTGTTTTTATGCTCGTCATTATGCAAAAAATTAACTACGTCACTACTGTTTAGCTATTTTTGGGGTCAGATTAGATAAGTCTTCATATTCATACAAAAACAGTATAGGTGTCGGAATTATATATACGACAGGTTGTGTCTAAATTTGGTTTCTTATAACAAACTACCTTATTTGCGCTATTTGCATAAAACTGGAGCATAACGGGATCACTGGCTTGTTCGGCCCTTTCTTGTTTACATCTGAAAGCAGCTAACCGCGCACAGCGCATTTCAGCCGTCTTGTAGGAGGTACCTAGCGATCCGCAGCAAATCATACCATAGCCTTATATTGCTCCAGGCGGGGCGTTTTAGGTTAGGTAAGATTAGCTTCCGTTAGGTTAGGTTACGTTAGGTTGGCTATGTGATTCCTATGGTTCTAATCACCTATGGCGTAAACCGCGAAAAAACATAGGAAAATGTAGATCACGTGCACCGCTGCGGGTTCTGCGCGGTTTGCTGAAAAATCCTAGGACATAAAAAACAAACCGGTCGGGATAACCTAACGTGCAAAATAAAGAGGGGCACGTTTCTTATTTCAAGCTGTTTTTTGAGCGAATGTGCTCATGCGCAGAAGTTTGGACGAATCGAGCGAGCGACAGTTTTCGTCACTCCTCTTTCCTCTCTTTCATCAACTATTCCTGCACCTCCCAACCGCTTACGAAGCCGTCTACGTTGCATGTCTTTGGCCCTTCCGACTTTCTGCGGGTTTCACTTTGGACGCAGAAGGCAGAACAGAAGGGATACGGAAGCTCGGCAAGTGAGGTCCATCTGGCTCGCCTGGCTCGCTAATCTGTTTTCGTGTTCCAGTTACATACAGAGTTAACGTTTAATCTTTTAAGTATTTTATCATGGAAAACGAGAATTACGCGGGCGTGAATCCCCAGTCTTCCAGCAAGTCTCCTTCTATGGAGATGGCGAGTCCCACTGCTAATAACGACGAGACGACTTTAACCGTGTCTGAAGACGCAACAAAAGTGAAATTTACGTCAGCCGCCGAAGCTGTCGATACATCGTCTAAAAATGGCGAAGCTAAACTGGAGATTGAAAACGTGGAAGTCGCACTCGGTGGAATGGGGAAAGAGGAGCTTATGAAATACGCGAATGACCCTTTCTGGGTCCGATTGCGTTGGTTTTTCTTCATCCTCTTTTGGCTAGCATGGTTAGCGATGCTGGCGGCAGCCATTGTAATTATTGTGCTGGCCCCGAAATGCGAAGCTCCTTTGCCTCGCCAATATTGGCAGAAAGGTCCAGTTTATCAAGTTTACCCTAGATCTTTCCAAGACTCGGACGGGGATGGCGTTGGCGACCTTAAAGGTGGTGGCTTCGTTACAATCGTTAATTAATTATGTATTCTTTCCGCTTCATTGTTTCGGGAACTTCATTGTTTCGAGAACTTCGAATCGTAAATTAATTTATTCAACCTGGCAGAGTTTGATAAGCTTTATCACGTTATCAGATGCTGACCTCTGATATTATCATAAAATTTTTCAATAACGTCTTACGTTACTAATGACTATTTGCTTTTCTTTAATAGTAACAATGTTTTTATGTCTGATTAGGAATCGAAAACAAACTGGATCATTTGGTTGACCTTGGAGTTAATATGGTATGGATATCTCCTTTCTTTAAGTCCCCAATGGTCGACTTCGGATACGATATTAGGTAACATTCAACATAATTGATTGGATTAAGCTAAACATCTTTGTAGCTCTTTTGTAGAAGTAGACCCTATCTTTGGGACTATGGAAGACTTTGATTCACTGATGACTGCCGCTACTGCCAAAGGACTGAAGATTATTCTGGACATGGTCCCGAATCACTCCAGTGACCAACACGAATGGTTCCAAAAATCTATTCTCAAAGAAGAACCGTATACTGATTATTACATTTGGAATAATGGTAAAGTAGCGGCCAATGGTTCCCGCATTCCGCCCAACAACTGGGTTCGTAAATTACCGTATCAAGTGTAGACGGTATTTATCCCATTGCTGGTTCTTTAGATGAGCGTTTTTGGAAACTCGGCCTGGGAATGGAACGATGAACGACAGCAGTATTATTATCATCAGTTCACTGTTGGACAGCCCGATTTGAACTATCGTAATCCTAAAGTTGAAGAGGAACTTAGGGTACGTTATCTTACACAGCTTGGAAAGAAAGACAGATCAGACAGTTCAATTAAAGCGGATTGCTTGTATTAATTTGTGTGTAGGAGATTTTACGTTTCTGGCTTAAGAAAGGCATTGCTGGATACCGTTGCGACGCTGTTCCTCATCTGTTCGAGACCACAGAATTGCTGGACGAGCCTCCTATTCCTAATGCTACCCTAAGCGGATACACTCCTGACCAGTGGGAATACTATTCTCATCCTTATACCTGGAACCTCCCTGAAGTCTTCGATATTATGCTCGTTATTCGAGAGACACTTCAAGAATTCGAAGATGTCGACGGCGACCACAGGTAAGAACTCCGGAATACTACAAAAAAATCGAAAAAAATACTTTTAGAGTAATTTGACTTATGAGTCTTTCAAAATCTGAACATCTAATTTTGGTGTTAATTGTCTTTTAATGAGGAAAAATCTAAATTGTTCGGTTACAGGGTGATGTTGACTGAAGCATATGTGCCAATCGATGACGTAATGAAATATTATGGTAACGAAACGGTCCCCTTGGCTGATTTCCCATTCAACTTTGGTCTGATCGACCAAATAAAAGCAAATTTTACGGGTATTCAGTTGGGCAACACTATCCAGGAGTGGTTTGAAAAAATGCCAATATTCGGTTGGGCAGATTGGGTGGTAAGTTTATTCTTTTTTTATTAACTTCTATTGGAGTACTGCTTTCTTGGAAGTGTCTGGTTTGGAGACTAAAATCTGTGTTTAACAGTTGGGTAACCACGATAACAACCGTGTGGGCAGCCGAGTTGGTGAAGAATTAGTGGATGCCCTTCATATGGTGACCATGTTACTACCGGGCACCCCAGTTACCTATTATGGGGAAGAAATTGGCATGACCGACACGTTTATCTCTTATGAGGACACCGTTGATCCCAAGGCTTGTCACTTTGGACCCGATAAGTATATGTTGTATTCTAGAGATCCTGCACGTACACCCTTGCAATGGGATGACTCCAAAAATTCAGGTACCTTTGTTTACATTGTGTTCAATTATGGATTTATTAAGTTTTAATCTGTGTTGTCAAGGTTTCTCCACGGCGGACAAAACTTGGCTGCCCGTTAGTGCCAATTACACAACAGTAAACGTCAAGGCGCAAAAAGAGGCCTCGGTTTCGCATTTGAAAGTATACAAAGCGTTGGTGGAGCTACGCAAAAGTCAAGCCGTCCAATATGGTGAATTGGCGTATCCTGTTATTGACGATGATGTGTTTTCATTCACACGGTACGGGTTCTTTTTACTTATAGAAATTTATCCAAATTTTACTCCTTTTCAATTTTTCTCTTTCAACATGCTCCCCGATAGCATTTAGTAAGTCAAGTCTAATTTACTTGGGCTTACCTTGTTTAATATTTAAGTTTACTATTTAAGCTAATTTGTTTATTATTATTATTTTGGTAGTATTCGGCCAGGATCTCCTGGTTATCTGGTGGCAATCAACGTAGGCTCCAGTGATTTGACACTGAATTTCTCCAATGCTACCGGTGTCGCGTCTGAAGCTACGGTAGAGATTAGAAGTATTTATGCGATGAATCCGGATACAGCCCCAGGGTACTTTACTGAAGTTCTATTGAAGAGCATTTTTGAAAATTTATACTCTGCTTTCTAGGTCAAAAATAGCTACTAGTGCTATACCTTTGGGGCCTAAAGAGGGACTAGTCCTGTCATTCGTCCCGGTGTTTAATGAAGCTTAAAAAGCCTACCGGGTTACTTCCAGTTGAAGTTAATGATTGGCATATTAGTGTTTGTGTAGGTCGTCAGTGAGGTAGCCGTGGTCACACGTGTGTTAGTATGTTCAACTGACCCCATTTTCTGCCCTTTGAAACCTGTTAAAAATATCGGTGAAATACAGATGCTGCAATATTAGATCCTCTCTACATTGTTTCAATATTATTTCCCTAACACAATCATTTTTCAATATTTTTTCTTGTAAACATTCTCACTGGCCAAACGTTTCAATCTTTTGCCGCTGGAAAGAGTTTCTGGCGGGAAAGTATGTTTAACCGTGTGAAGGTGTTACACTTTCACATATACACCTTAAGCGTAAATAATAAGAATGGGAAAGGTTTATAGTATTACCGCGTGTTTGCACCTTCATAGCTAATAATATACATATCTTTCAGTCCGAACCTATGGTTTAGCCTTAATAAAAAAATATTATGCACCTGGTCCGGTTGGCTTTTTTAAAATTTTATTTAAGGTGCAACATAGGAAAAGATTGTAACTTCGAAAAAAAACGCAAAATGTAGACTTCTTACCTCAGTGTTAACTACCCTTCTTCATAAGTAGTTTAACTTACGACCACTGAATTTTCCCCCATAGTTTACAAAGGATAAACCACCGCACCTGCACCGCTTTTTAGTTTACAAAAGGAAAGTTTGGCTTCGTCCAACTAGAGTTTGGGTTTATCCCACTAGAGTTCGTCACCTGCTCTCCGCTTTGGCTTGGGCAAATCTGCAGACTCCGTCTTTCGTCGTCTTCTCACAGCCTTCTGTCTCTCTTGTTTCCTAGTTTTCCCAATCAGTGCCGCCACTAAAAGTTTTTTGGCTTTCCTCCGTAAGGCGTTTTCATCGCCAAGCATATCGAGCAAGTCAGGATGCAAATGCCTCAAATTCTCCAGTTCTTCTGGACTCAAGCCAGTTTCTTTTGCCTCCTTTCGTTCTGGGCTCTCAAGCTGATGTGCTTTCGATTCCTGCAATAGCGTTGACAACTTGTTTAGCAAAGTCACATCATTAATCAGCGGTTTGTCTTCCGGTTCAACCTCACGTTCCTGTGCCAAAATTCGCAACAGAACTATCGCCTCTTCCAAATACGTCTTAGGCCACGGAATTGTTGGCCATAAAAGTTTAAACGACGACTCATAGCCATCTGTGTGCTTCTTGGCCACTCCATCCTTGAGTGATCTATGTACGCCTTCAAATACTTGCAGCACTACATTCTTCAAGTCGCTGGCCAAGTTGGCGAGTTCTCGCATATCCACGTTAGGAGCTGGATCCCAGTCGTTCAGCTGATTGAGTTCCGGCTCGAGGGAGAGCAAAGTACGCAGGCTAAATTTGATCATCTGCAGAAAATACTTCCGGTCACTTAAGTTGTCTTTGGTTCTGCCAGCGTCTCCATGCAACTCCAATTCTTCGATAGAAACCTCTTCGTCCCAATAGCTGGGTAAACGAGAGTTGGCGACAGTCAAGGGTACACCCTCTCCTTTGGCTTGACTTATCAATGCACTGTCAGCAATAGTCCGCTCTTCTTTTTCATTTTGCCAAGTAGGAGTCGTTATGGGCATCTTCTCCTCGACGTCTTCCTTGTCGGGATCAATACCTGTTAACCGTTTAACCTGGGAAATAGTTCCCAAGCCTTGACCTTTGATTACAGTAGGGATCTTTTCCGTCACTAATTGCCCATCTTTGCCCAACCTAATTATGAATGTCTCCCCAATGGATGGGCTTCCAGTGCTCTCTAATCCAGCAGCCTAAAACAAAACAAATGCCGCTTATTGTGATACCGTTTGTCAAGTGAATATTGATTCTATTAAGAGGAGATTCTAATAACCGAAAATCGGAAATATGCAATAGAATGCTATAAAGCATCATCTACTTGTTGACACTTTCCCACACGTTTCCTTTCTCTAGATTCAATCTACCCGCTATTGTTTACATAAATCGATTCTAGAGTTTTTTCATTCTGCGATCTTGAATCTTGAATTCCACGATCGTGAACCTTGAATCCTGCTATCTTGAATCTTGATTTCTGTGATTTTAAATCTTGACTTCTTGAATTCCGCGATCTCGAATACTGAATTTTGGTATCTTGAATCTCGAGTT
>JAGJRP010000169.1:999-71371 GCA_022832235.1 Lepidurus couesii
TTGTGGCCGTCCAAAACTTCCCGGAATACACGAGCATTAATTGGCCGCCAGTCTCTCGTTTTGTCTTCTTCTCGAACCATTTTTCTAGTACATTAGGAATACATTAGTCTGTGAAGTGTGAATCCCTTCCCTCCGGTTCTTTTGGCCCGCCCAACATCCGCGGAGACACAAGAAAATCGGTCCCAAAGCCTTTACGTTGGTAGATACCCTTGTTATCCACCTGTGTAAACCTATATACTGTGCATTACTGTACTGGAAGCTCCTGACCGAATAGTAATTTTGTATTTAAAGCTGTACAAAAAACACAAATCATAACTTGGTTTGGGCGCTGCATTTCTTTTTTTGGACAGAAATTCGACAATGCCGTGGGACTTTTCGCTCCTCTCAAAATAAATACACTCAAAAGCGACCCCGCACGCATGTCCTCGCACTTACATGGTACATTACATTACATTTTTCTTGTTCAAGAAACGACTCTTCCTGCACGCTTCACCGTGTTAGTCTTGCCCGTCTTGTCCGCCGTACGATCAAGAACGACTTTCTTTTGGCTAGCTACATTTTCCACGATGGCGTCTACTCTCAGTTCGTTGGCACCGGATTTGACAGCAAGATTACGATTCGGCGAATAACCGCTGTAATTAGAATCTGTCATTGAGCGTCCATCTGCCTCATCACGTCGTGTCAAGTCCGCTAAGGCTTCTTTGTCGTGGTCATCAGTAAGTTTAGACGACAGCCACGGTCTCTGTGTCACCGCTCGCTTAGGTGGTGATACGTGGTCCAAGGCCATTTTGTCGAATGTCGAAAAAAGTTCTTCACTGGTAGACGCTGCCACATTGGCGGTTACAAAGGAGCTTTCTTCTGTTGTTGTCGTGGTCATAAGAATCTTGGACAAGGAAGGTGCTAAACCCAGCCCAACGTCTCGTTCATGGTAAACTTCTGAAATCGGGAACTCCCTTTCAAGTCGACTTAATTGCGTGGCCAAGATATGATCTTGAATGTTCCTAGTTCCCAGACTACTCTGAGTGTGATGGAATTCCTCAGCGGCAGACCTTAACGAGTAGACTGCGTTTTGCAAGTCCACTTCGTTTGGTCGGTTCAATCCATTATTAGCATTGCTATTGAACTGTGCATTAGGTTTAGCCCCGGACGGGTGCAAATGCAGCTTGGCAGTCATAAACCGTCCGTAATCTGCTACGACGTCTTCTTGCAAACTTCGCTCAGTGGACCGATTTCGGCGCTTTGCCTCTACTACGCTAGGATTTCCCTTTGCGGATAAATTCCCTACTTCACTTCTCACACTAAGTCGATCCAAGGTATCCAGGGAACCCGCCATGGACGCCGAAGTGGACCCGAGTTTCTTTCCATTGCTATGACCGCTTTTCCAGGCCAATTTGCGAACACTCAACTCGGAGTCTGAACTTTGGGCGTTGCTTTCCGCTTGTGCAGCTTCTTTCATGCGATTCACGGCCATGGCATGGGGTAAATGGGCAAAGGCACTGACATCACCTACACGACGATTTAAAGGCGGTAAATGCTTAACAGGTTGTCTTCGCACAGTCGATTGCCCATTCTCCCAATCCGTCACGGAGCTCGTGCTTGAACTTGACTCGGGCCTAGCGAGGCCCATGCTAATCCCTGCGTCACTAGAAGGAGAGCCTGTACCGTGAGACGACGCCGTGCCAGGATTGGAGCAATACATGGAACGAATACGATTCTGGTGAGCTAAAGTTAAGGACATCCGCAAACTCGGTACGGGGGCACTGTTGGTTTCATTCGAGGACGGAATATTGTCGTTGCTATTCAAGGCCACTGCTAACGTAGACATTAAACTGGAGCTCATCTTCTTGGGAGGCAAATCCACAGGACTGGGAGTGAAAGCTGCGTCCGATTCTCGCCCACGAACCTCGTTGGTAACTGCAGTTCGCCCGTCAGGTTCGCCTCGACTTCGACTACGAACGTAGTTCGTAAAAGCCGACTTGGAAGAGCTAGCTAAAGGCAACGGGAAACGACGCGTTGTCGACGCAGGAACGACGTTCGAATACGTTATGCTTAAGGGCATATCACGTTGGGTGTTGTGCTCTTCGACTTCATCATCCGATGGAAAGCTTTCGACGGAACTGGAAGAATCCACGGACAGGCTTTTCGGCGCTTCTTGCGTGTCTAGACATAGAAAAATGAAATTCTAGTAAGCTAAGACCCTTTTTTTGGCGCTTGTTCACTTTATCCCCCATCTACTAAACAGTAACCCGCGAACGAAGCGTTTAAATGGCATTCATAACAATTTTACAATGCTTACAATGCATTTTGCAGAGGGTTAAGTGGTTTACTGTTCGATTGACTACTTTTATTGTAACTTTCTGAAAAAGAAACTGTACTTTGAGTTTCTTGTCAGCACCCCATGAGTGATTCACATGCGATTAACCCACGAAACCTGCTTGCAATACGCTATCAAATGCAGGTTCGCGGGTTAGTATTTAGTAGGTGGGGATAAAGTGAACAAGCGCCATTTTGTTAAATTTTATTTTTAGGCAAAATATTAAATAAAGTATTGTAATTTGTTTTTCTTACCAAATAATGCTAACAACGCTTGCAGGGCAAATTGGATTTGCCGCTTATTAGCCTGTTTGCTGGTCCTCAATGTTACTTCGTCACGGCCAACTTCCATCAAATCAAAACCTGCGGCGGCAAGAATACAACTTGATAACATGCTTCGGAACAGGTGTTAACTTTGGACGCAAATTATTACCTAAGGAAGCCAGAAGTTCGTGACATCCTGGTAAACGCCACAGCTTGACAGCAACAGGTATCTCAACGCTTTCCGTGTCCAAGTCCCGTAATGCAAACTGAGAAGTCACGTGACGCATGACATGGATAATTTCGTCGCCTGATTCAGGGTTGGACAGTAGTTTGGCCAACGCCAACAAAGACGTCGTCGACAGACCTAGAAAAAACAACCATATTTTAGCACCACAATACTAATAACAACTCATTAAGAATGGCTTTAAGAATGTCTTTACCTAGTAACGCTTGTAATGACGCAGAGCATTGCGTCAGCCTTTCTCCAGGATCGCTTTGTGGGAAGAAAACAGAGGCTGGGATGTTGTTTGCTGCGGGCTCAAATCGAAATCCGACGGAAATGAGCAGCTCTTTCCAGCCACTCACTACTCCCACTTTGTTTTCAATACTGCGCTGCGTCGTGTACATGGCGTTTTTATGGCCGCGATGGATCCGCTGCAAGGATTTCTCCACTAAATGCAAAGTAACGCGCAGGGCGTCTCTGCAATTTTCGGGCAACTTCAACAGCTCGGCTAAAGCTTGGCCCATCAACGCCACTTTGTTAGATAACCGAATATCGAGCCCAATAAGCAAATATCCCGCCCAGTTCGCCGGGTGGGCAAAGTGTTTAGTATGCTGGACAGTTTGCTGTGCTTCAGCCAAGGCTCTACTCACTCGTGAACCCTAATAAGCATAGCTTTTTAGCGCAGATCGATTAGGAGCTTGTCCATAAATTACCTGCATCAAAGATGAATAAAATGTGCGGAAGAGAATCTTGACAGCAGTATCGGGTACAGGCCACAGAGCCAGCAAGACGCATTGCGCACCTGCCGCTAATAACGCTCTGCTTAAGCCCACCACACCATCGGAATGGGCCCATCCATGGTGATCACGGGTATGGACGGCACTTATAACCACCAGGCGCGCACTCAGACGCAAATGAAGAATATCGGCAGCTGTTAAGAGGAATTCTGAGAGCGCTGGCAGGTCAATCGAAGAGGCCATGTCAGAAGTACATTCTTCATCATGACTGGAACCGGGAGCTGAAGTGGAGCTGGGATGAGAAGAACTGGTAGGCGTTGTCTTCGAAGACGACTCGACAAAATCGCCGGGCGATAGAACGATAGCCGAGAGTTTCCAAGACACGTGCGTGGCCAAGTGAATGCATTCCGCCTGTTGGAATAAGAAAGAAGTTTAATAGGCTGAAACAATACGAATTTGACCTCTTAAGGCGCCAGTATACCTTAGCTCGGTATAGGCGGTTAACACGGGGAATTTGGGAAGTTATTGAGAAAATCAGTAAATTTTTGTAAAAAAAAATTCTTTGACAGTAAAATTGAACTTGAGAACAGGTATTTCACAACCAAAGCAAATTTTGTTCCAATGAGTTATAAATTAGCAACATGCAAATGAAGTTTGCAACTATGAGAAACACATGAACTAAAAATCTGTCCTTTCGTTGTGCACTATAGCTACTAACAAAAGCCAACATCATTCAGATTGCTTTCAAATCTGACAAGCAGTTTTCGAAAAATCTTGTTCCGTAAGTTCGACGACTTGATTTAGGATACCGTGCTGTACTTGATTTAGGATATTGTGATAACTTGTACTTTTCAGAAGCAAAACAAGCACAGAGACTTTAACGACAATTTTTTACTTTCGTACGTAAAGGCTTTAGCAAAACAATAACAAACATCAGTGCCATCTGTGACTGATTCGCCTCAATAAGCTAAGGTATACGGGAGCCTCAAACCTTGTAACTTATTTTCTTTCTTTTTAAAAAAATTATAAAGAAAACTTCAACCCTTTATAATTTTCACTATCCAGGCATTAAGATTAAGATGATGAAAAAAACCGCCGGCAAATAGCTATATTTTTTTTTTACTTTCTTACGCAAGACTTTGGCAAAACAATAACAAACATCAGTGCCATCTGTGACTGTTTCCCGTCAATAGGCTAAGGTATACGGGAGGCTTAAAAAGTTTTTTTGTGTCCTTACTTGTGCTAATTGTCGAATGACTGCTTCCTTGGTGGCTTGCTGACCAGTTAAGGGAACGGTTTGAAGCATTTCGCCCACCACATTAGCTTCTTGTTCCGAGTAGGGAATATCACCCCAGCCCCATTGCTCCGTTACAGTAGCAGGCAAGCGCGGATTGCCCACTACGCAAGCTTGACTTGGACCTTCGCTGTCCGTGTTCGATAACGTGCCTTTGCTCTTCCTCATACTGGACTTGAGCGAGCTTAAAGAAGGCACCACAATTATGCTAAAGCGTTCGCATAGATATTCGCTGCAATTGGGGGATTTGAGAACCGGGAAAGGCACCAAGTACAAGTCCCCTTCCAAAACCAGCATCAACTCATGGCAGTCTTGGCTTTGCAAGGACGACTCCATCGGAGCGATTAATAAGTCGTACAGCGCTCTCAAGCATGATGGTCCCTGCCAAAGAGACCGTCTTGATCGAGTGCTGCCTGGGCGTGAAGTAGAGCCACTGTTAATGCTGCCAGACAGGCTGCCCAAGCTAAACAAACGCCCAATAAGAAGAAAAAGGAGTTTAAAGAATGAAGATTTATAACCCACTATCGAGTTAAGGTGAAATAATCTACCTGAATAGACTCGAGAGACTATAGTTGCTGCTATTATACGCATGGGAACGATTGACCATCCTGAGAAAAACAGTTCGGTCACCGTCTTGGTTCAGCTTATCTCCCAGCTCTTCCATGTGCTGCGACCACACGTCTCCTTCTGCATCGCCCTCTCTGTAAAACGTAATTAGTGGAATGACTGTCCGGGTACACTGTTCTCTCTTGCTACCTTGTCCCCGGTGTTTGCATTTCAACTCCCAGGGCGTCTCGAACGCTCTGGATGTATTGCTCGAGCATGGAAGGATTGACATTGACATTGCCCTCGTTTTTGGTATCTTCAGACTGTTCCGCCTCGCAAATGGATACTTGATGGAAAGATACAACGCCTACCGGATGAAAAAAATCATTAAAAATGAAAAAAAAACTCATCAAATGGTCTGGGAACGCGCAATGGCGGAAGATTTTACATACCTTTGCTGGGTACTATCAACCAACTGTACAAGTACCCTGCGGCCAAACTGTAATAAAGAACAGCAGCTTTTTGTTTGTTGACAATATCTGTCATCTGTTCGACCGAACTCGGCGTGCTATCCTCCAAACGAGCAGCTCGGTTCCCATGTTCCCGAATATGATTGTCTCCTGCCCCTTGGCGTTCCAGCAACAAATCCACAAACGCACGGGTACGCCCCCTTTCCGCCACCAGCAAAGCTTCGTGCGGTCGATTCAACAAAACCAAAATTCTCTGGAAAAACAAAAATTCGGGTAATAAAATTAGAACAAAAGCCGGTTTGGGGATTAAAGAAGAGGGCTAACAAAAGAAGCGTCTTTTTACTTGAAGCACGTGATAGCATTCTGTCTGAAGGTCAAAGAGCGACAGTCGATAATCTGCGCCGGATCGGGCTTCCCGACGTATCGCCTCGAGTAACGTCGCCGCGCGATCCAGGTGCGTATGTGCAGGCTCTAAATCGCCTTGACTCCAGAGTGCCAAGCCTAGCCGATGACGAATCTTAGCCTCGTCTTCTTTACGTCCCAACGATTCCGCTATCTGAAGTCCCTGTTGCAAATAGGCAATGGCTTGGGTGGTCCTCCCCAAGGTTTGGTGCACTCGCCCTATATAATTGAAAAGACCCGACAATGCATTATGTATAGGTCAACGAGACATTTTGTCGGCAAGCTTAGGTCTGTTACCTAAGCTGGCGAAGGCCATGGTTTTGGCAACTTTGTCATTAATCTGCGCTGCTATCGACAAATGCTGTTCTTGATAAAGGATGGCTTGCTCGCACTGTCCAAGGGCTTCGTGCGCCACTCCCAAGTTGCCATATGCTCTACATTGGAAACTGGCGTTATGAGAGACCTCAGCCAGTTTCAGATCCAGCTGATGGTACTGAAGTGCTTGACTGTACTCGCCCATCGCTTGGAAGACGCATCCCAAGCCAGACGCGGCTTCAGCTTCAGCAGACTTGTCATTTAGTTCTCTATTAAGGTAAAAGCACACATAAACATTGGTAAAAAGGTTTGTTTTTCTAACTCTAACCCGGTTTGTTTTCTTTTTTACATTAAAGATACTGATTGAATAATACCTTGCGATAGCTAGTTGATGTTCCAGACAGGAAACGGCTTGCTCAAAGTTGCCCAATTGACTATGCAATTGCCCCAGTTCTCCGTAAGCTTGGCCCTTTGCCACCGGGCTGTTCAACTCGTGTGCGACCACCAGTCGTTTCTCAAAACAAACCTAAAGAAATATGTCGCATTAAATTTGCATAACCCAACACCTGAATCGATTTTTTTTTTTTATATATACAGTATATATATATATTTTTTTACTGCACGTACCAGTGCTTGTTGCAAGTTGGCTAGACAGCGGTGGGATTGACCTAGACCTCTGTAGGCTCTTTCTTGATCTCGTAAACTCTTGGTCTTAAGGGCAATCGCTAGAAACTGCTCGTGACATTTTATAGCCTCCTCGAAGTCTCCCAATGCGTCATAACAGTCTCCCAGGTTCCCGAACGCTCTTCCCTACATCATAAAAAAGGGTTGGGTAAAACGAAAGATATGTTAAAGGTGGTAAAGGAAATTAATCGCGTGCGACCAACAATACGTTTCAGAAAGTCAGTGAGAGAAAAGAGAGATGACAAATGATGACGCTGTGTGTGGAGGCAAGGTCACCTTGCACTTAAATCTCATTTATCACAATCCAGTTCTGGCAGTCGTTGCATGTAAGTGTCACATGTTTTTTTCTCAACTTTTTTTTTGCATGCCCCAAGTCTTTACTTTTTTGGTCAAGAAAACTTTTGGCACGAAGTATAATGTCAGACAGTGACCTTAGCCTCTTCCACACAAGCATGACAAGCGTCAAGGCGGGAAAAAACAAAATAGCGTACGTGAAAGTGCAGCAACTTGTCAAAAAAGTTTCATTACCTTATCTAGCAACGCCGTGGTTGTAGATAGTTGTTCCAATGTGGCCAGTTGTTGCTCGAAATAGCCAATAGCTTCTTCGTAGTGGCCCATATTCAGGCGGGCTATTCCCAGGTTTCCGTAGACTTGGGCTTCAATGGCAGAATCGCGCAGTTCTTTCGCCCGATCCAATTGTTCCTCGTAACATTTGATGGCATGGGTGTAATTACCCAAGGCCATATGCACTGCAGCTAAGTGGCCATGGGAGCGACATTCGCCTTTGATATCGCCAGATTCTTGTCTTAAGGTCAACTCCTACGACAAGTCACTTTGTGTTATCTTCTTTCTTTAGAAAAAAACTTCCCCCTCTCCAAATAACATGCCTTCCTTTTTTCTCTTCGAGACAACAGTGAATGATTGTTCCCGAAAAGAAAAGATGCTGTCAACTCACCTGCGTGTAGTAACCCAAAGCTTTATCGAAACAGCGTAAATGACGATGGACGAGGCCCAAGGCAGCATAGCCGGATGCTGCTAAGCCTTTATCTTGAACTTGTTTGGCCAATTGCAGTTGCTTAGAATAGACGTTGATCGCCTCGTCAAAGTTGTTCATCTTGACGAGGATATCACCTATGTTTCCCAACGCTCGGAACTTGCCCACCACGTGTTTCGTCATATGAGCAATGGCTAAAATTACCCAAAAGAACAAAAGAAAAGACATTACAATAACTCACTCACCTTCAGCTTTAGTTAACAAAGAAGTCGAAACGTAACATCGAAAAAAGTAGAAAGCCAGTTTCCAGAAAGGTACTTACAGTAGACGCCGCTTCATGCCGCCTATTGCGATCACGTTTGTCAAGTGAATATCGATTCTATTACGCGGAGATTCTAATAGCCGAAAATCAGAATTTTGCAATCGAATGCTACGATTAATCGGCGCTTAAAACGAACTGGCTTGTTTAAACCAAAGAAATAATACATTGTCAACTTTTTGACACTTTCCCAACACGTTTCCTTTTTCTAGATTATAGACCCACTACTGTTTATTTCGTAACGATGTTTCAACAATTTTGATAGAGATGATTGAGGACTGCCTAACTTAACGGCCGCTTCCCTTTGTGGCAAATCATTTAAATCTACCTTACCATAAGTTTCAATGAGCCGCAACTTCTCTTTTACATTTAAATCGACTCTTTTCTTGTTCGTCGCCATTTTTATATAACTACACGTCTATAGAGCTTTTGCCAAATTACGCCTCTCGCGGCAAGAGTTAGCGAAATCCGACATTTAATGGGCAAAAAGTGTTGCACCAGGGCTCCCAAAGGAAAACGCCATAAGTTAAAGTAACAAACAACAACAAACTGTTTTCCGTGAATATTGGTTTTGCTTTGTGTCTTTTGCTTTGTGTCTTATTGTGTCTTTTTGTTCGTTTACCTGAGCTACTTGTAAAAGCTGTAAGCAAAACCAATATTCACGGAAAACAGTTTGTTGTTGTTTATTTACCTTAACTTAAATATACTCAAAATGGCGGATTTCGCCAACTCTTGCCGCGAGAGAGCAAGAAGCCTACTCCTGCGATTAGGTTCGGTTCTCAACACGATATCCCATCTGATTTTGCCAGTCAATTAAAGGAACTGGTCATTCAATTGAATAACCTGCTCATTTAATAGACTGAGGAGTTTAAAAGGGATTTCCCCTAAGCGTAGTAGTAGGCTGGAAATGACAAAAAGAAGGATTGGTCAAAACGACGTAAAAGAAAAAGGATTGGTCAATACGCAAAGTCCGTGTAGCAATCACAACTGTAGTTTTGTTACTGTAGCGTGAAGATTCTTTTGAAATTGATTCTAATATCCGAAAATGTGATTCTAATAACCGATTAAAATGCTAGTCATTTTATCATTTGAATCGGTCCTTTAAAATGTGATTCCATAAAGCGGCTGATTCTAATAACCCAGTGATCACAATAAGCGGCATCGACTGTAGTCCCAAAACCGGTTTTAAAAAAAGAAAAAAATTGACAATTGAGGAGAAAAAAATGTAAAAACTTACTTAGAAAGTATTTTTGGCATTCTAATGCAGTTTCGGTGTTTCCGAGCGCGAGATGAGCCAATCCCAAGTTGCAGTAGGCTCTTCCCATGTTCATTTTATCCTGCAAGTCTTTGGCTAAGGTCAAGTCTTGGTCGTAGTAGCGAATCGCTTCTTTAAAGTTGCCCAAACAGTAATGTGCGTATCCGAGGAAGTGGCAGGCTTTAGCTTCGCCTTCTACGTCTTGCAATTCTTGCGAGAGCATTAAGTAATTTTCATAAAAAGATACAGCCTGGGAAAACTCGCCACGAGAACTGTGACAATTGCCCAAGTTGAGCAAAGCACACGCTTCCCCGGCCGTATCTTTGAGTTCCCGCGCAATATTCAAATGACTATGGTAATGCAGAATGGCCATATCATGCATATGTAAGGCTTGGTAGGCCACAGCCAGGTTTCCGTGGGTAGAGGCTTCCGAGGAGCGATCATTGACTTCTTTGGAGATGGTCAACTCTTGTTTATGGTATTTGATCGCTTGCTCATAGTAGCCCATGGCCGAGTAGGCATTCCCAATGTTGCCGTACGCTCGTCCCATGCCCGCTCGATCTTGGAGCACTCGCGCAATGTTCAAGTGCGCTTGGTGCAACTTGAGGGCTGCGTCATGATCACCCAATAATTGGTAGACGATGCCCAGATTAGATAAACTACGTCCTTCAGAAACTTTATCACGCGTGCTGAGGGCCATGTCCAACTGTCGCTCGTGCCATCGCTTCGCCTGTAACGAACCCCACAAACAAACACGGCAAGTGTTAGATTTGGGCAGGTCCACATCCACATCAATGAAGCAGAAAACGAGGACCCATTCCCAACAAGTCCAAGAATAAAAACAGAAAAGCGCACACCCAAAAATGGAACCCTTCGGACCATCATGACGATGGTTCCTAATACTAAAAAAAAAGAAAAATGAAGAAAGAAATGTGGTGTTACCTGCGTATAGTCTCCCATACATCTTGCCGCATGTCCTAATCCAGCGTACGCCCTGGCTTCGATGCTTTTAATGCCAATTTCTTCCGCAATCCTCAGGACATGGTTGTGAAAGGTAATCGCTTTTTCGAAATTCCGCCGGAAATGGTGTGAGGAGCCCAGATTGGAGTACGCCCTGGCCATTTCCACGCTATTCTTCAACTGCTTGGCGATCCGCAAGTGTTCCAAATGACAATTGACAGCCGCGTCAAAATCCGCCATGGCGAGATAAACGGCGCCCACGTTGCCCACTTCACGCGCTTCCTGGAGCCGATCTCCCAATTGCTTCACCAACTGAAGGCACTGCTTGTGGGAAGCGAGAGCATTGGGATAATCCCCAATGGCAGTGTACACATGACCTGCACGCCAATAAAATACAATTTTATGCTACACCTTAAGCATTATACGTCTTGTTAAAACACAAGCCCAATAACGTAAGCTTTTTCTCAAGCACGAAACAAAAACAAAACATAAAAGGCTTGGATGGAGCTGAGAGAAAACAAATGAGGCAGACTTTGTACCTAAAGACGTAAGAGCTGCCGCAGCCGCGTGGTTATCCTTGCATTTCATTGCCAACACGAGTTGGTATCGGTGCGAAGTTAACGCTTCTTTGTAATTGCCTTTGCTGAAATACGCAGAGCCCAAGTTCCCGTGAGCTCGAATTTCGCCCGCTGTATCGCCCAACGACTTGGCCACCGACAAATCTTGTTGCATATAACTTATGGCCTAGAGAAAGATACAATCAAAAATGTCGTAAAATAAAAAATGGTGCTCCATAACTTTATTAACTAGTCTTTAACAGACACTGGAATGAACAGACGGGGGGAGCATGGGGAAAAAGGGAATAAAAAATAAAAATAAAACATAAAGTAAGGTCTTTACCTTGTCCAAGGATGACAAAGCCCAATAGGCCGACGATAAAGCTGAAAAAACGGATCCTCTTAATTTGAGGGAACATGTGCCGATGCGTAAAGCTGATTCCAAGACGACGACGGAAGACTGATAATGGCCCGCGGCTAGCAATTCTTGCCCAATCACAGAAATAATGACAAATGGAGATTTATCCAATCGCATAGCTTGCAACTGTCGGTACGTGGGTTCAAACGTAGCTAGAGAACATAAAAGCAGACAACAAAACAAACCATAATTAGTTTCCTTCCAAAACCTGGAGTTGCATAATGATGTAGACTTTTACATACTTCGTAAAGGAGACTTGACGGCTGCTTCTACTAGTCCAGCCAGTAATTGTAATGACTTGGGATCTTGGGCCAAGCCCGAACTGAATGCGGCCAAAGCATCCGAGTGACGGGCCAAACATTGTAACGCCACTCCTTGTCGATAATACGCCTGTAATCAAACAATGACATGGGACATTCTTAGAAAACTGACGAAAAAAATGGAAAAAAATTCACGACCCCACATGTTATCTGCCAAGAAAAGCGTATCATTTTCAATCCACAAAAATTGAAAAAAAAAGAAAAGAAAAAGAAATGTTCCATCTGTAATTCCATGCCATATCCCAGCGACAAAACGTGAGAGAGCATTGCTTGCCTATAGAGTTTTTGGTGGAAAGGAAATCATATTGTTGACTTTCCCACGCGGAATAAATGGCACGTCGCGTGATCAAAATAATTTTCCCCAGCCCCAATCTATTTCCCCAAAGTAAGAAAGACCTCCCACTTGATCGCCTAGCCAATACTACGAGCACATACATGTGTAATGAGCTCCTATTCTGGAAAGGACGTCCCTACATGACTGCAACCTCGCATTTGTCGAACACGAGAGATACGCAGCTAAATACAAATTGCCAACGCGGTCGCGGAAAGAAAAGACACAAAATGGACTTTTAATGACTTGGCTAGACAACTTAAATAGAAATAACCAATAAACCAACGTGTTCCTTAACTCCAGAACTCTTTCCACACAGAGACCCAGCCATTACTTGTGATTTCGCGACCTGGCACTGGGAAACCAAAACGCCAGACCAAGGAGACCTGTATTTACCGAAAAATGCTATGTCGCCCTGCCCAGCCGAGTCTGGAAAAGCCAGCAAAAGGCAGCAAAAGCGAGCAAAAGTGCCAAATTTTCGCCCAGGCTCAAGAAAAGTGGGCTGTCATCAGCCTGGGCAACCCTTCAATTATCCTAAAGGCTACCCCATCAACGTCGCTCCACATGGTCCCCATCACCATCGCGGATCTACGTATGCGAGGCACATATCCAGCTGAACACAGGGCATGGAACTTAACAAAAAGGGCGATTTCACCCTGGGTGTATAATCCTTCCTTTTCCTCCTCTTCCTTCGCAGAAAAACAGAAAACCATACGGTTCGGCCACGTTACGGAGGATCAAGTAGGTGGAGCAGCCTTTGCAAAAGGTTATAGGCCGAGCTGCAATAAGTCTTGATGCACATAAAAGGGGCCTGAAAGAAGTTTGAAGCACCGAATCTTTGGCAAAAGCTCTTCCTTACTGAAACATTTAGTTTTGTGGTTAGGTTAGCATAAATCAGTGTCAAGTTTGGAGAGAAAGACGCAGTTTGAAGGGCACGTGCCCCCTTCTTTTGCCTCGTTTATGATGGTAACTCTTCGCAAAGTTTTCGGTTATTATATACCTGAGCCGAGTCCTGTTTGGTTTCAAAAGGTGGAAAGGGGTGGGCCCTAACTCCGTACTAGAACGTCGGCGTGGGGGGTACCAAAGCTGGAAATCATCGAGGTCGAGGGGTCGACAGGGGTTGCTTTTCATGAAGAAAGACGACCCAAGAGATTATTACGACCTCGTAACCTTTTCCTAAGTTCTCAAAACCTCTTAACCGTTTAGAACTCTACGAATTGGCTAGACACGCAAGATCAAGTCGGTTGCCATATATATAACTCGCTTTACAGTCGTAACTGCCCGAAATTGTGGCTCACGGCTTGTCCCAACATGATTGAGTCTGCTCATTGCCACGTTAAACAGTCTGAAAAGGCGTCTAAAGGCGAAACTCTCTATCTCTATGCTATGGTTGCGCTTGCAAGCCACCTGAGAGTGACCTTGCGCTGCGGTGGTTACCGTAATGAATATTGTGAATGTAGAAATTACCAACAAACACGGTTGTGGGCCTTGCGAACGTTGCGAAACGACAACCTTAGTTTCGTGACTCGCACGGGAGACGTGACAAGCTTTTAACGACTTGAAAAAGACACATTCATCGTTGTTCCTTCTATTTCAATCGTAGTCTTTTTGTATTGCGCTGGGCCAGAAAACCCCAGGAGAAAAAAAAATAAAGAAAATTTAAAAAAGCGTCATAAAGCGGCCGTGTGTATGCGGCTCCGCCATAGAACATTCTCCGTTATGGATGGATGAGGCTATGAAATCTTTTGCGACCACGTGCAGCGGAATTAGTTTTGCATCTTGATTGACTCTAATTACAGACTTGAGCCTCTAACGTCTCAGCAGAACGTCTTCGGTCTAGTAAAACATTCTTCTTCTTTTTCTCCGCCGCCACTTCTCGCAGGTAACATTGAATCTAACCCCTTGTTTTTGCCTTTTTTAGTCCTTTTTTACTGGGACGTCAAATTCAAATGTCTGCGAGATGGAAATACATTACACACACGCGTACTCAAGGCTTACCCGGTCGCGTTCAGGTGTGATCCGGTCGTAATGAACGGAGGTCACTGTGGAAACTAAGCTCATGGTTTCTGTTAAAACAGTGCTGGGTGACGTATGACTTTCTTGTTCACAAACCATCATATTAAGCTCCATTTTGGTAGTAGCTCACTTAATCCCCGTCTGATGGAGGACACACAACAACAACAACAAGAGTCACCAAAGAAAAACAGAATAAGTGGCCTTCTCAGTCTTTCTTCACAACGCCAAATGGCTTCACTCAACGTTTATGTCACGATAGCAAAGCACACAACATTAGATGAGCGTTTTTAACAGCTGTAACAGCTCCTTTCAACACGGGATGCACAATAGCAATGACAGGATCTCTCATCCTTTTCTTGGAGCCTTATACCACTGCACCCAGGTCCTTCTTTTCCACGTGAATGATCCTTTTCAAATAAATCCTCCGTCTAGACTTATAAAACTTGCACGGAGACTTCTCCCAGGTTGATCAAGAACGACCGAGGGATAAAATGCTGCCTAATCCCTTAGTTTTCCGATATGGTCTCCTCATATATACGTGTGTGGGGTTCCCGTGGGGTTCCAGCCCAGCTTTTCTTTTTTAAGCCCAACCAAACGTTCGTTTCCTAACACGTAGGCTTTTTCTCCTCTTTTAAAAGTCTTCAATTAAAATTCTTGGCCAGATCAGCACCGAGTTCCAGATTCCTATCGCGCCCAAAACATTCCAGGTACACACTGTACGTTCGAAAACGAAATGCGTACCGATGACAAACACACACTCACACATGCTTGATTTGTTATCACGGGCCAACGATAGTCGGATCTGTTGAATGCTGGTACATAACACCCTTATGCCTCCTACTACGAGCGGTGTGGAGCGCGTGTTCACGAAACCGAGGCCAAAGCTGTACTACCTGGCCTTGCCCATGGCGGACGATTCAAAAAGACATTTTTCAGTTTCACCTGGCTCTTCCTTCCTCCTCAACATGAAACCAAACCAGGATCCTCAGGGGGGTCTTCTAACTACTGCAGCTCTCTATACCATTGACCCTTTCGCCTATGCCGAGCCCAGCAAACCACACGGGATTTCGGGTTTTCAGGCAAGTTTTTGCTGCCGAGCAAGACGCACAAGACGCCGAAGCTTTCTGGGCATCCCGGCAGCCAGGAATCGGCAATTGCCCAAGAGAGCCCTCCATACCATTACGCATTAGCTTGAATAGAAGAATCACTCATCTCTAGAAGCCCGAAACCGCCCATGCGTGCACCTCGCATATCAAACTCCCCCCCTCCCCCACCCTCTTCTCAATAATTTCCTTTATAGAATCTAACCGGGGCCCTTCTCTTCTTATGTTTGAGGCCCAAAAACTGTTGCAGCCGCGTTTCGTATACCTATTCAACAGCCTATACGTGTGTGCAAGGGACCACAAGATGCCTATCTTACTTTTCAAGTAATATCAAAGTAGACACCTCCTCTATGCACAGCAACGGTGAAGGTTCTTTCTATAAAAGCCTTTTCGCTTGAGCACAGAAAACCAGAATTTTTAATTTCCCGCAGACTCAAAGCCACGAGGTACTGTACGGCAAGCCAGAGAAGCATTTTTCTAATCTCTCCGCCCCGTCATCTCGAGCCTCAGCAGGGTGTCCAGGTGAAAAAAAAAAAAGAAGAAAAATTAAAGAACTCTCTCACCTAATATTTCACTACTCGCAAAAGTGAAGAAACAGATCCAGTATCGTGGGAGCCCCCCTCCCCCCACAAAACCCACAACCTGACACTGTTTAAAAAGGCGTGTCTGCTAAAAAAAGAAAAACCTCTCGCTTTTCGCAGATCACAGAGAATGTGCTACATAAATCCCGGCATTTTTAGATATTTTCTGCGACTTTTGGGTTGAAAAAGGGGGGGGCCTCATGGGTTGTTGCTGACGTGAGAGCCTCCATCCACCTGCTCCGCCTATGGCTGGAGCCACAGGCGGATGGAGGCTCTTTTGGGGCTCTTCCTTGCAAGGTAACCCTCGCATCACGCCCACCTCGACTGCAAAGCGAACTCGGAAAAGGTTTTTACAGGTTAAGGCTGAAATATATATGTGTTTAAATACTAGAGCTTTAACCCAAAGTTGGAGCAAGGGGGAAAAAACGGCCTAGAGAATAGAGAAAATGATACAGAAAGGTAAAAATGGCGGGATCCGGATCCCCGCTGACCCTAACGCTAAAGCAATGACAAGGCCTGTTCACTTCGCGCCTGCCGGCCACTGTCATTAGGACTAGGCTAGGGTCCATCATCACGACTACACAACCGATCCTTCTTCCCCAAAAGATTCCGAGTACGAGTCACGGATGGGCACATGCCAGTCAACCATACGTAACAGCCATGCCGAATCCATTTTCTTTCATCATTTTCCCTTTCTTTATAACAGTCCAGCGTTGTAGGCTGTGGGGGAAAAATACACTATAAATTTGGTCACCTTTGTCTTTGCCTTATAGCGATTGATCTCATCCTTTTCACCCCTGAAAAACTTGTAAACTTGCAACTTTGGAAATCGCAGCCAAAACGCCCGGTACAACTGGGGAGGTAAAAACCCGCCATAAAAGTCCCCCAACCTTTGGATTGTTTTGCCCTTTTTACAGTTCCTTTGCTACAATAGCCACACATCTACCTTCCAGAGCTATTAGCAAGGCAATTATCAAGTGTGAATTACTTTTTTCCCTTCGGTTCTAAGCGTTTGTTCCGTTGTGTGATTCTCGCAGCAGACCTATGCCAACCTACTAGCGCTTGGCCCCAACCCGGGTTTCGGTAAAAATTTGTCGCTTTGCAAGTTTGCATGTCAGAAATGCATTTCCGAAAGAGCTTTAGAATGTGACGAGTATTGTTCAGCCGGTCCGGGGACTTTGATGTCACAATAGCGTGGATTCTTCTGAACAAGCGGGCTCTTCCTGCTATGCCTCTTATGACATTCATTGTTGTGTTGGATATGGATCGTCTTGTTTCCTGCAAAAGTATCATTGCTTGGGCACATTTAATGGGACAATAGACCTCACACACATAAACGTCTTGTTGCATGCTGCATTTCTCTCCTGGAAGAGGGTGGAGACTCCAGACCCCAGGACACGGGGAAGTCATATGGTATAACGACACCGAACCACGACATGCAATGGAAATTTCGACTCAACTCAAACGGTGGATGCCATATCAGTTATATGTATACACAACAGTAAGAGATGGGAAAGGACATTAGCGTTTTTCCCTGGCTTCCAACCTCAGCTCATCACCCCTCGGCATGTGGCTGCTAATGACAGACCTTTTTCGGTTTTCGTTTCTAGGTTTCTTCGTGGCTTTTTCGTGGAAAGTGCAGCGAGTGCAGAGCCACGCATAGCTCCAAGTTTTAGAGCTATGCCAAGCCTACAAGGGCTAAACACAATCTAAAACAAAACAAAACCAACTAAAATAAAGTAGAACGCTAAAAGTAGTTTGGGAATATCGGAATATCAGATAAGCCAAGCTGTAGATCTGTGAGGAACTTGAAAGGTTACTGACCACATACATGGTAAAACCAAAAGTAGCTCCAAGACCATATCAAATTAAGCGTTCTGATTCTGCACATTTGCAACGACGGCCGGTTTTCAGATGTTCGGCATCTCGCATCTCGTCAGGCTTCTTTTTTTATTTATCTTTTCTTTTTCCAGCTTCTTGCGGGAGGAATCGAAGAACGGGGCAAAAGACTGCTAACAGACAAGGTCTTTTTGCCGTTAACCTTTGCTATGTTGTTTCTTTTAGCCCTGGACACCCATCTACATATATGAGAGATGATCGCTTCTTATGAAGCTCCTGGAGGTGTCTGATTACATCGCCATGACATCAGCACAATGGGAGATGAAGGGAGCAGCAAACTCATTTATAATCAACATGAGCCAACACAAATTCACCTGTATGACGTCCACAGTGATTCTAATACGTCGAATGCCAACATCATTGCTGAAACCCCCTTATTGGAACGCACGGACTAAATATGAGACTGAACACCAAACTCCGGGAGGAGGACCCCCCTTCAAGGACAGCCGCACGTGTTGTGTTCTCTTCGGTCATTATTACCGAAAAGGAGGTTGGTTTTTCTCGGAAAAAATTTGAATACTGCCAAAATTCTTACAAGTAGAGAAATTACGTTTCGGTAAGCACAACAGACCAAACCATCCTTGACTAAAAGGCCGAAACGATTCCCGGGAACTTGAAACCCAGAACGGGCTATGACAGCAGCATAAAAGTGGAGGCGAAATTCCACGTGTCACTTGTCAGCCACCCAACTGTGCCGCCTATGGAGGGAGTCCCTTTTTTTCCCTTCAGGTTTCTTTTTTCTTTATTGTCTTTTCGCTCTCACTCTTTAACCAGTTTACTCAGACCTTTTCCTAAAACACTAAAATGCAACAATTTCTCCAACCACAAGAGACATCAATTCTTATGTTTAGTTCGCGACACAAGGACTCGACATAAGGACTACGAACCACGACTTAAAGACTGCGGACCCCGATATAAGGAACACAAACCCCGACATACGGAACACAAGCCCCGACATAAGGGACACAAACCCCGACATTAGGAACACAAACCCCGACATACGGAACACAAGCCCCGACATAAGGGACACAAACCCCGACATAAGGAACACAGTCCCCGACATAAGGAATACAAACCCCGACGTAAGGACTAGGTTAAGTTAGGGGTTTGCAGTCCTGAAGTCGGGGTTCGTAGTCCTTCGCCGTGTTCGTTTTGACCAAAGTTTAAGTCGACTTAAAAGTCTTGCAAGACTTGCACTTATAAGCGTTCGAGGTAAACTTCGGGCTTATCAGTATTTTATTTAGCTAGTCGACTTTAGTTTTGGTCTCATGTCAGGCAAGTCTATAACGAGTATTCATGTGCCCAGACTTAAACTTAACCCTGCCCTTGTTTATTTATTTTCTTTGTTTTACTTGCAAGCCGAGATACTGCGTGCTTTTCAAGAATACAATACTTTTAATTTATTTTAGTTGGCTACCAAAAATGTTTTCATCGAAGTATTGAATTTTGGGACAAGAAGCACGAGCGTAAGTTTCAAACAACCAACGGGAGACAATTATCCCGTCAACATCTTCCTCAACCACATTTTCAGTTGTCCGGATAATGCTAAAAACTGATTCAAGAATGGAAGGAATTAACTACCCAACAGAACAAAACAATAATTTGCTACTGAAATCCATACTAGAAAAGTAGAAAAATGCTCAATTCGTATACTGTTTACTTTTCGATAAGCACCGCCCCATGGGTGGAGCAATTCTAAACTAAGCCGCGTTCGTATTATACGTTCGACCTCGACTAGCCAAACTTCCTTGACTTACGCTTATAACCGTTCGTTTTCGACTCAAGACTTTACTAGTCGATTTCCGCAAAACTTTCAAAGTTTAGACTAAAACAAACGCTTATAACCGTAAGTCAAGGAACTTCGGCTAGTCTACATTTTAAGTCGAACGTACAAAACGAATGCGGCTTAGGTTATAGGGGTTTGTAGTCCTTAAGTCGGGGTTCGCAGTTCTTAACTCGGGTGCACCATGGTCCTTTTTGTCGAGTCGTCCTTGTGTCTACGTCCAAGTGGTTAACTTTATAATACAGGTAAAAGCCAACGCAAATATTTTCGGTTCTACTCGAGTGTTTCTTACGAAAACATAATCCCAGCTGTTGTTGGCGGTGTACGAAGCCTTTACTACTATTATTATTACTATTTTGTGTGTTTGCGACACACCATTAAAATACCTTGTTTCTACCTAACTCCATCATTAGGGAGCTGAAAGTGTATACAAACTTTCGTGCAAGACCTGCAATTGTTAGCAAATAAACCCCAAGCCGCGCATCCGCTTTTTTGCGTGAATCCAATAATTTGCCATCTATTTGGGGTTCTTCGGCAGCTTCCACTTTTGACTCTGTCGCTCCCCTTGTTTGTTATTACCGTCCCAAACTACATATTGGAGCGACCCGGTGATAAAGTTTTAAAAAAAACCTTCGGGAGCAAGCGTTATATCTTTTTTTTCTTTCATTTTACGGATGTTCTGCTATCAAATTATTATTCGAGCCGCTTAGGGCTATAGAAGCGCTCTCCTAAGGTAAGCAAAAAGAATCATGCTTTTTTCCATCCAAAACCTGACCTTCCCTGACTAACCGGGACTTGTCCCATCTTTTATCCAGCGAGACATTGTTGATTTGAATTGATACAATTATTGCGCCAAGCAAGACGTTGGCCGACTCTCATTTCGGTCTGCGCTGAGAGTGTAAAACGTGCATTCGCGGTCTCATTTGGCTGCAACTGCCGTAACTAACCATGACCGCAAAACCTGTCTCCCTTTTCAAATACCCTCTTCGTAAAGCTTTAAGCCCCGTGTCTTCTACTGTTATCTTTATAGAGCAGCACATGGAAGGGTGGAGGAAAGAGTTATAAGGGACTTCTGGCCCAACACAGTAGGGCTCTCTCCAAACTCTGCGCAAATGAGACTTATTATTCTGGCCTCTTCTTGAGCTTCTTGAGCACAAGCTCGCGGTACCATTGACGCCGCTCCTCATTTTCATGCGCATATTTTTTCCGTTTTAATTTTCCGGCCTCAAAAACTTTTCCCTTTTTTTTCTTTCTATTCCAAACTTTTCAAACGGTAGGACTATGTTATGTTATACGGTCCGCTTGTGCAAGGAAGACAGAGTGCAGGTAGAAAAGGGACTTGGCGTTGTGTGAATCTTCCCAACCCCCTCATTAGGCGGCCCAGCTTCCGCACGCAAACGTAAACAGCACAACCGAGGCAAACGCGAAGGTCTCCAAAAGAAGTTTCTAAGACAAGACCAGAACGCTATATCTATATAAAAATCCCGTGGTGCTTTTTTTTCATTGTTGAGGGGCTTGTTGGAAGTCTCCTTTAGTCCACTAATGCATGCGAGTAAGGTCTTGGTACATGGGCAAGCTTGCACGGGCAAACATTTGGACGAAACAAACGAACAAATTCACCGCAAAGACTCGAAAAAGGAAAAACAAACCGCCTAAGAATACAATAATAAGCCCACATGAACACGGTAAACCTAATTTCCTGTCTTGCTCATTTTCGTTCGTTAGTGGGGTAATTTTTTTTCTTTTTTTCGTAATGCTGAAACGCAAAAATAAAACCAAGGCCTGCCCGCTTCATTAATAAAGATTTTGGGCAGGGGCCAAGCAACAGGAGGCTGGGAAATGAAGCTTTAGTGGATTCTCGTGTTTTGTTAGGGCCTCGTGTCACCTGCCTCGTTATATCGTACGGGACCATACGAGAAGGGAAATTAGTGGGCTTGCATCCATATATCTAAAGGACCTGGAGGAAACCATCAGATAATAATGCGACAAGGACTTGCATGGAGCAAGTTTTCCTCTGCATATTCCCAGGTCGAAGGACACTGCCACACCATCAATAACTAGCCCAGATAAATATACTGCGCTGATAGAACATGGGAATAAACTTTTTAACCATGGAAGAGTTTTTTAAAACTCAATTTATTCATTTCTTACGTTTTTTCCCACAGCCCACGAAAAAGATATAATTATAAAGTGTCAGCTCTTAACGAAAATGTTCGATTTGATCTTGAACCTATCTTGAAACGAATTCCACCCTCATCTCTCTGCCTCAAAACCTTTTTGGTAATCTTGTGTGCCACTAACATGTCATCTTCACCCGAGAGTCGCCAAAGTTCGAAACGTCTGGAGCATCGCAACACATAAGAATGAAGATGGAAAGTCGTTGGCGCAGAGCGTGACATTTTACAGGACTGATTCACAATTGTTTTGCCCTTCTATGTATGGGCATTCTGATGAAACTTGGAAATAGGAGAAGATTTTTTTTTACTTTTTCGAATCGGTTCTATGGCGTAATGCTTTATCTAATGTAATCACGTAGTAAAAGAGTGCTAGATAGCCAAAAGAAAGAGCAAAAAAAAGGACGTTACGTCGTTCTGAGGATTTGGGGAAGAGAAGAATGTGCTGAGGTTTCTTTTTTTTTTCAATGAGGCTTCTCTTTTCTTGTTGTCTTCCCTTTTGTGTGCCATGTCCTATCGTTAGACAAAAGCTGCTGCTAGAGAACTCGCAAGGAGCTAATTGGTGGCTCCTTGCATAGTTGATATAGAAAAATGGCTCTCGAAAGTTGTCCTGTTCCTCAGTTTGCGTGACACGCCACACCTCTCCCGCGGCCAAACAGGAAAAGGGCCTTCAAACACCTGCCTAGACATAGACGAATGCAGAGGAGATGCTTTCCGCGGCTATTTAACCCAACGCTTAAAGAAAAGACGCTGTGCGGCTCCCTCTCTGACTCTCCTGCTCAGCACACACAGACAAACCGCCAAGAAACAACATTATGCCACCAAGAAGGCTTCTAGTTAACCTAACACAAACTTCCGATAATACACTCATAATCTCTCGCACACCTATTCACACGCAGACCGACCGGCGACGTTTTTATTTTCATTCTTCGTCATTCTTAACAAAAAGTTACCCCCCCCCAACGCTTGTTAATTGCCCAACAATGGCATGTCTCAACTACGCCAAGTTTACACTTTCAAATGACTGCATGAAACACAAGCATTCCAACAACCTGGACCAAAAGCGACAAGAAACTCGCATAGCCAAAGCATTTCACCTTTTCTTTCCTCAACATATGGGTTTTTGTTAAGAGCGATTAAGAAAAGATCAAATCAACTTGAAGAAAAACCCGTCTTTTCTCTTCTGTGTCATTGTAGGAGGTCGGCAATTCCGTTTCGTAAGTCAAAAAGGGAGTACCAAGTACTTGATAGCTTTTGGAAAAGAGCAAAACAAGAGCAAAGAGTGGAGGAGCTATTAAACAGACTATTGTCGTGGATTGTGTCGTCGGCATCACTCGAGTGTGGAAAAAGAAAATAATTTTAAAAAACGAGCCCCCCACAGCCCCAATGTTTTACGACACTTTGCTATGAAAATTGAGGCAAAGAGACCAAACTGGGCTACGTAAATTGCCATCAATTACACGATGGCAGCAAGTATAGTGACTAAAAACTCCCAATTGGCATTCTTCCCTATAGCGTCTCTTGTTCCCAAGTTCCGTTTTCCAAAAACTCCAACTCCTCTTGCCCCCATTTTCTAGCTCATTGTCCATGATTACGTGCTGCCAAGAAACAAAAACACGGGCTCCCACACGACACCTCCCTACTTATGACTTTTGCCTATATGATTTCACTACACACAAGACTGGCTTGTACGATCCACCCAACCTTTTCTTTAAAAAAAAAAAAAAAAAAATAGGCGTGAAAAATAAAATTCAAATAAAAAAGTTTACCTTTGGCCATTTGGGATTGACTTCGCAAGCTTTGTTGGCATCTTGTAAAGCTCGGTTGAACTGTCCTAGTTTGATGAAGGCAGCTGACCGATTGGAGTATAAGATGTGATTTAAAGGGTCCAAGGCAATAGCTTCACCGTATAATGCCACGGCAGTCTCAAAATCACCACTTTGACATGCGGCATTGGATTGGCGCACCTTATCCAAGAAAGCCGCTTTGCTGGACGCCGACAATTCAGAGTCCGCCTCCACTTCCACCTGCAAATCATAAAAAGGCACGCCGGCCAAAGCATGAGGAACAACATAAAATAAAGTCGGAAAGAAAAAACGGGACATATATATTAGTAATGTGGTTATGATAAGGGAAGTGTGACACAATACATGACAAGTGACCACGGGGGGTTGACAAATGAGGGATAGCTAAAGGTCGTGGCTGACATAAATAAGGGAGCCATCCCCATTCAATTGTAACGCGGTACCGCGAATTCCTCACAGGAAAACTTATTGACAGGTTTCATCGCCGCGAACCAAAAAGTGTTTTCTAAGCTTCTAAAGGATTCCGTAATTTACGTGCTGGAGTGCTCCAAAAAAGAAATGGATTCAAAAACTTTGGAACAGGAAGTTGCATTAGGTTTTTTCTCGCCTGTTGTAAAACACAAGAATCTTGGACTGTGTGTCCCCTTTCAGCCTGGCACACACCACAGTCGAAATGGAAACAGACAGACAGTATTATGACAAAAGGACTTAATCACGCTAGAGTTTTAGGAAGAAAAACTGTACTAGGGAACAATTACTATGCTACGAGGCCATTCTTTAGAAGATGCTGGTACTTATAGGATATAAAAGTGGAGGGTTTTCAATTAAAACGGGCGGCAAATCCAAGCAGTTGGTATCACCTGCCACAAACAATGCCCACCCATGGCCTTTTAGCTCGTAAACCTCGGTGCATTAATGGAACAACATGATTCTGCACTAACTGTCTTATCAATTCCGGACAGAAATCACAGAAACTTTGGCCTTCGTCCACCTAATTCTCACCTCTTAATATGTGCCCTACATTTAGCCTGCTTGCGTTAAGGAACGAGTACTAAACATCTCCCTTTCACACACCTGAAGTTTCACCGAGCCTTTAGCCTGGGTTCTTTTAAACTGATCCATAGCAAACCTGATCACGCTGCACAGGAGCAGGATCAAAAACTTTTTCAACTTTGAGACTTGAACTTGCTTTATTTACCAACTCTTGAACTTGGACCTTTGAAAATTACAGCAATGAGAAAGACAAAAAGGCCTGCTGCGCTTGTTGCATAAAAACTTTCCTTGTCCAGGCACTTGGCTAATGATTGCAGGCAGCATCTGAAACAGTTAATCAAGCACAACTCAAACAAAGTAAAGAACGGAGATGCCAGAAGAAGGGAGTAGTTACTCTACTGTAATCCGTACCTCAGATGCGTCCCTTTGTGACATCCTGGATCTCTCACGTTGGCATAGTTCAGGGGTTAAATCACTCATCACCACGTAACACAACACTAACTAAACCAAAAGTATTCGAGTCATTCATGGCTGAATTATGGGCACAACACGAGAAAATATTTAGACAGCAGGCACAAGCTTACACGCAGCCTGCCAAACCAACATAGCCGCCATCTTTCTTGCTTATTGCTGGAAGCCACCTAGAGGATCCAGGTAGGTAACGCGGTGGTACCTGTGTACCTTCTTTTTCAAAACTCGCTTCTTGGCCCATTCCTTCACCCGCTCGTCCTTTTCCCTCCCCACCAGCAAAACCACCATCATCTGGGCAAGACCTTCTTCTTCCCGGCCCGCTGGCACGGCAATATAGCCAAATATCATAAGAAGGATTCTTACAGCTCGGGAAATGCAAGCAAATGTACTCTAGTGTCAGACCTGGAAAATGGGGAGTTGTCCTACAGGCTCCCAAAGTCATCCCTGCCAGCCACATTCCAACGTTTTTTTAAAATCTTATTCCCGAGTTAGCTTACCTGCTGGCTGTCATCATACCCATGACCTGTATGCACGCATCGCATTCGATAAAAGGAACTCCGTTTTCTTGTCCCGAGTTCGCAAGACTTGGGTTCTCCGTCTTTTCTCTACGAAATAACTGGGTGGTACTCCCATTCATCCGATGAGATCCACGCCTCAAGATACAGAAGAATTTTGTACTCTTATTCATTATTTTCACTTTAGACTTCCGCCTTCAAATGTAGAGTCATGTGTAACTCATGTGCTTAACGTTTTCTCGTATTCAAGCCGAAGGCTTGTAGCCGGGCAACGGTTTGTCAATTGCCTCATGAAGAGAGCTTTTTACTACACAGAGAATTTACTTTTGCAGTGAACTTCTTGACTTTGACCGTGGAAAAGCAGGAATCCGAAGCGCCAGGATTCCATCCTTCCTAAATGAAGTCACGCACGCGATATAATCAGTCACTCTGAATACCATTAGAAAGGCTGCGAAGCTCTCTATGCAAGCGGATAGCTATGAAAAACTGTGCTATTTCTCAGGGTGATGTCTATAGGTGATCTATAAACGTAATTGAGAAGGATACCAGGGCAGGGGGCCGTCTATTCAAGTTCCCGAAAGTCCCGATCTTGTTACGATAACTTCCGACCCTTTCCCATCGCCTTTCGCACCCCTGTCAGGGTGTTACCTGGCCGCAGTCAAGTTCGCCGATGAACTTCCTGGCCTCCACACCATACACTGTGCCTCGCGCAACAAGCTGTATACTATATGCCATATCGACTGATGTCTATTAAAAACACAGGCATGCATAGGGGTTAATGACACACTCGTCATTAGCCTAGATCGTCGGGTTAACACTCGCTCCTCTGTTCCACAAGTGTACGCTAATGCAGTTTACTCCGTACTTCCACTTTGGCCCGGGCTTATACACGGTAATAAGACTCATGGTTCATCATTATAAACATGTTTTAAGGGTCCCCAACATTTCCGTGTTACTGTATTTGCGACTTCCATTCATACAAGTCAGTGCCCCATGAATAAACTTGGTCTTCACTCTTCAGTGAAGAGTGAAGACCAAGTTTATTCATGGGTCTTCACACAGCCGCATAAAAGCTGGCCTGAACTTGAAACCAAGGGAGAATTAAACGCATTCCACACTTTATAGCCACACGTAAAACGCAAGGGGAAAAAAAGGGACCACGAGAAAAATGGCGTCTGCGTAACACTTTGCCATTTAGTTCCCTTTAAAAATCATCATTAGCTTCTATTCAAGAGGGACAAAAGCGCCAATTTACCCGAACTTGGGGGCAGTTCCATTCCTGTGGTCTTTTAAGAGACTAAAGTAGCATCTAATTCCTCTTCCCGGCCTTCAGGCTGCAACGCCAACTTTCGCAAGACTTTGCTAATCACTTCGCTCAATGATTCCCGCGCTCCCGGATCCAGCAAACTCAAACAATGCTAATGAGCCAAACAAACATATCAGTAAAGTCAACACTCGGGTCATTCATAAATAAAAACAGCCATTCATCATCGCACGCTTTCATACCAAACGAAAAAAATGAATAATAAATAAATAAAAAAAAAAAACGCCGCCAACGCAGATAACGCTGGCAAGCTCCAAAGGTCTTCCCCTTCTCTTTACCTGCTGGGTCTCATCGCCTTGTCGTAAACGCAGAACCGAGACCAAGGCATATTCACACGACGATTTTACCGTCGAATTTTTCTCCTTGGTTCCATTAACTAATTGCGGTAACAGCGGTTTCAATAATTCAGCAGGCAGAGCCGTTTCCATTCCACGCGCCAAAAACTGGCTCGTTTGGGGCACGAGAATCTTAATTTCGTTGCTGTTATGATTGAGGCTCTACGTAAACCAGCCGCCAAGGAAAAAGAAGAAAGTTTTCCGTCATTAATCATGCAACGTCCCACTTTAGATGGCATTGCGTCAAATTTACCTTCGCCAGCGGCTGTATTAAGGGCGGTAGGGGCAAGTTTTCCGTTACGCAATGCTTGAACCAGTAACCTATCCCTCGAACGCCGTTTGCCACGATTGGAATCTAACGATGTGGATAAAAAGAACAGAATATACCCAAACTCCGCTAGTTTGTAATGAGTTTGGAGGAAGTACCCTGTCTGCCTGCAAGTACGATTGCAAAACTCGCTGCAATTTATCCGTCCGCGAAGGATGCGCCAGTATAGCAGGTGCTTCTTTAAGTCCAACGCTGACGGCTGCACTTCTTCCATGTCGCAAGGTCCAGTCCAAGGACACATCGTCTTCTAGCAAACTGTCAATGACGACGTTTAACTCATCAGCCGGTAACCATCGAATACAGGCCCCCAGGCACCCGGCCGCGGCAGCGCGTGATGTGTCTTCCGGGTAGCTGAGCATGGACTGCAAAGTCGCGACGACAGATTTGCGAATGGTTTCCGACATTTTGTCACCAGCGGGAGAAATTAAGCCGCGCAAAGCTTGAAGGGTTGTCTCTCTAAAATGAGAAAGCGAATGGCGTCAGACTGGACAAACGTTCATTTCGACCAAAGTTTAAGCCGCCTTAAAAGTCTACCCAAGACTTGGCGCATATAAGCGTTCGAGACAGGTAGACTATGCTGCCATAGACTTTGGGCTTATAAGCGTTTTTAGCTAGTCGACTTAAACTTCGGAAGTCGACTTTTAGTTTTGGTCTCGTCAGGCAAGTCTCTTGTGTCTAGACTTAAACTTAACCCCGCCCCTTGTTTATTTATCTCCTTTGTCGATATCGTATATAGAGCTTTTGCCAAATTACGCCTCTCGCGGCAAGAGTTGGCGAAATCCGCCATTTTGAGTACATTTAAGTTAAGGTAAACAAAAAAGAACAAACTGTTTTCCGTGAATATTGGTTTTGCTTGTGTCTTTAGCTTTGTGTCTTATTGTGTCTTTTTGTTTGTTTACCTGAGTTACTTGTAAAAGCTGTAAGCAAAACCAAACTATTCACGGAAAACTGTTTGTTGTTGTTTGTTTACCTTAACTTAAATGTACTCAAAATGGCGGATTTCGCCAACTCTTGCCGCGAGAGGCGTAATTTGGCAAAAGCTCTATTGTTTTTGTTTATTTTCAACAAGCCCCGCCCCATGGGTGGAGCAATTGTAAAATTTTGCTTCTAAGCGTTCGTTTTGACTCGAGACTTTCCAAGTCGACTTCCTAAGCTTTTATAGTTTGGCTAAAACGAACGCTTATAAGCAAAAGTCAGGGAAGTCTGGCAAGTCTAAGTTTAAGTCGAAGGTGCCAAACGAACGCGGCTAAAGATGGGCATCAAAGCCAAAAAAAGAGTGTATACCTAATGCTCGGATCGTCGGCGTTCTTAATGCCCGTGTGCAGCTCGGCAAACAAGGGATCAGGCCGGGCATGGATGACAATCAAGTAACCCAAGGCTGATGCCGCTTTAAGCCGCACTTGGCGATTCGGATCATTAAGAGCTTTGACAAATGTGGTTTGCAACTGGGGTAAGAAGGGTTTCAAAAGGACCTGGACCTTGGCTAAAAGTAAAGCCAATGTCTCCAAAACGGCCACTTTAACTCCCGCGCTGAAGCGATCGCCCAAGATACGGATCAAAGGCCCTGTAATGTGGACAACAGAAGGCTTGAGAGCCTCGGCCGAAGTCAGCTTGATGACTTCGCCCAAGCCTTGGGCAGCAGATTCCTTCAATTCCGGTGGCCCATTCAAAATAGCTTCTCGGTAAACCGGTAATAAAGGTGAGATACCCTATAATAAACCCGACATTATTTTTTATCCTTTTTTAAGCGACTCTCACACGATGATAACGAATTCCTTAATAATTTACCTTAGGTAAGCAAAAGCCCGGTAGTAAGGGCTGACCTTTGAGATCCGACGCAGCGAACTTGACAGCTTGACGTAAGTCAGCGACATGGGCTAGCTGTGCAGGGCCGTCTAATGTCTAGAATTTGGAAACGTAAACCGTGAAAACACAAATTGTGGGTTTTGGCTCCCGTAAAAAGAAAAATGGTGATAAGAACCTTAATAACGGCGGCCAAGGCCTCCCACGCGGGGTTCAGCACAGCCGGGTTAGTGTCAGTTAAGAGGTGCACGAGGCCACGCAGTAATTGGGGTACGTAAGAACTGTAGTCGGCTTTAGTATGCATGGTCAAGGCGGCGAGGAGTACGACAGCAGCACGTCGCACGCCAGGCTTGTCGGATTTGGCAGCCGACAAAAGATCATCCAGAACCGTGCGCACACCTGCATCGTCTTGCACGGAGAGGAGAACGCTTTGACAGTATTCTAATTCTTGGTGTTCTTGGGGTGTTCCGGCGGCGGCTGCAATGGCCGACAACAAAGCAGGAAGGATGCGGTTCAAGTGACGGGACAAGGCATCGCCTGCCACGGCAGCTAAACTGCACAACGCTTGCGTGTTCACTGGCGCGGCAGTTAACTGAGGGATCAAGTAAGGCAACACTACTCTGCTCTTAATGGCCATCACTTGGCGCAGACCGTCCAACGCAAACTCGCCAAGGGGCGGCTTATTCTACGTACCAAACCAAACGATACATTAAGAAATTAAGAAAGTGAAACCCCTCAAACGGTCGTGTCGTACCAATTGCTCCAACATTGGCGGCAAAATGTCATCCAATGCACGAGATCCAACCGTCGAATGTAAGCTGTCGAACGTCCTGGCTGCCGCAGTGCGCACTTCTGGTAACGGATCGCACAAGGCTTTCCTAAAACATTTACATAAAAATTTTAAGTGAAGATCCTAACTAAACATATAATACACAACTAACAAAAAATAACATAACAATATACGTAACAATAATAACAACATAACATAAACATCACTAACATAAACAAAACAATAAAAAAATAACATAAATCAGACCATAACAATATAAATAACAACAATAAACGGCAATAAGCACAATTTAGTGCTTCTGTGGCGCACTTTACAAGACAAGACAACAATAACTAACATAAAAATAAATAATAAACATACATTCTAGACAAAGATTTTAACTTCATTTTCTTGTTTACGACGCTTATTTACCTAACAGTGGGGACCAGACTGTCCACAAACGTCATAACCATATCGCGGCTGGTGGAGGCCATGATTTCGGACAATCCAATACATACTCCTTGGCGCTGATCGGCATCAGGAGACTCTAGACCCCTTTCTAGGATGGGGATAATCTCGGGCAATACGCGTTCGCCTAATTTGCGGACCAAGTCGCCCAAAGTGCGGGCTGCCACTTGTCGCTTATCATAAGATGTAGACGCTAAGCAGCCTAACAGAAGCCCAAAGAGCGTGGGTAGGATTTCGCGTAAAGTACGCGGAGTGTTGGTGACCACCACCTTCCAGACATGCAAAGCCGCTTGGCGTACCATCAAGGCCACATCTGATCTTCCCATGTACAACCCTGCCAAGACCCTGTTACGTCTTTCCCCTCCTAACGTATCCATAATGGCCTAAAGACAAATCCAGTGAGTATAATTTCTCTTAGTTTTCACAAAGTTTGTAAAAAGTTTTTGTTTTCGTCCAACTAACCGAATGCGATTGCTCTGTTCCAAAGTTGTCATCCTCCGACGCAGTTTCGGTGGTCATTTTGCCTGAAACGCCAGAAATCTTGTACAATAAATCTCCCAGCAACTGCACCGATGAATAACGGATTCTCCAGTTCTCGTCCAACAAGCCTTTCTCCAATTCGGGCAGCAGAACCAAAATAGCGCGCTCCGCGTACAGATGAACAATCCGCTGACCAGCGCGTAATGCAGTGTCTCGCACATACTCGTTTTCATCAGCCAAAGCCTTTCATCCGACAAAACATCCATTACTTTCCAATCCAAACACAAATTCCCTCTAATCCCTCACCTTCAGAATTGGCGGAATGATTTGACTGATATATGGAGTGAATTCATTTTGAAAAACAGCGGGCATATAAATGAACATCATGATATAGCCATCCTTGACATGCGGCGCCAAATCGTTCCGTTCAGCAGTAGCAATAATTTCTAAAAAAAACAAAAAATAATAAAAAATAACCCCCCAAAAAAAGCCAAATTTTTATTTTATTTTTTAAATTAATAAATAACAAAATTACCGGGCATAAGTTTGTGCAATTTCTCCACTCCAAGACCTCCAACAACTTCCGCCAACCCTTGAGCCGCACCGGATCGGTCGACAGATGAAATCTCGGACGTGAGAGTTTGCATGAGCCAAGGTAAAAGATCTTCAAAGGACGTCTCGCCCATGCCTCGAACCATGGCTCCCAATGCACGAGAAGACACTGCACGCACCTATAAATCCATCACATTTCTTCTTATTATTTGAGAACTCGCAAGAAACACTACAACTTTATAACAATACTAATCCCAAAGAAAAAGAACGAAAAAACAACCTCTGGAACAGGATCTAACAAGCACGCTTTGAGTCCAGGAATGATAGTGGGCAAATAAGGACTCAAATCTTTCTGATCGGTTAACGAATACATATTGCCAATAATTTGCGCAGCCATTTTTCTCGTTTCGGTGGAACGGTCCTGGAAAGCTCGCTGAACGACGGGCATAATGAGCGCGAGGGAAGGCGCATCAATGAAATGGACGAATTTGGTCTCCAAAAGGGTCACCAGACACGGTGCCGTCTGTTTTGCGGGGTTTTGCAAGGCGCCCAGCAAAACAGGCACAATGGCTTGAATTTCGGGGTTGCGGATAACAGAGCCGATCATTTCCAACGCTTGAGCGCCCGCGCCTTGGACCTTGACATGAGAATCGCCCAAGACTTCAATCAGCTTGGGCACAATTGACGGCAGACACGACGACAATTGCCGAGGAGCACAATAGGCCATAGCGCCCAACAATTCCACGGAGCCTATCAGGAAAAAATGCTCCGTTTTAGCCAAAGAATGCTCCATTTCAGTCAAAGACTTCTACGACTGGGTGAAACTTTGCCAATTATACCTGTTTTGGTCCTCCAGGAGTCTTCTTCCAAGGCTGCAAGCAAGGAAGGCAAAACAAGCTTCACTCCGTGAGCAGATAACTTGGACATGACCGCTTTGGCGGTATCGTCTGCGGCTTCACGCACGTATTGGGACGAGTCGCCGAAACAGAGGAGCAGATGAGGTAAAACATGGACGATATACGGCTCAAATAAGCGTCCCAACATATTGCACAGTTGCTCAAAGGCGAATAACGCACCTAAGAATGTTAAATTATACAATGTCTCAAGTTTTCGTCTTTTTTATCGTCTTTATTTTACCTTCTCGGCGTCTAAAGTTCTTTTTGTCTTGAATAGCGTCCGTCAAGGCGGTCATAATCTCCAATTGCTTTAAGGCCAGAATTCCTAGCCCTTTGACAATGCCCGCCAAACCGTAAGCCGCTCCTTTGCGGTCTCCATAATTGTCGGATTCGAGTAACTTATTAAGCAGCTTTTTGACCAGCGTCGCCACGTTGTCTTTGATGGCGGGCACCAACGGGGGTAGACAATTGGCTACAGCTTCTTGGACCTGGGTACCAATTTGACAAAAAATTACGTACATTACGTTAATTACACAAAGTTATGTTCATTTTCTGTGAATTTTTACCGGTTGTGAAGGAGTCGATAATGCATCAACCAACTTGGATACGATTGGCTTGATACGAGCATCTTCCTTGTCAAGATGCCGAGCTAGGGAGCCCATTAAGATAACTACAGCTTGCTTCACTGCATCGAAAGATTCCGAGGTTGGGGCTTCATCCATGAATTTCTCCAAGATGGGCAGAAGACTTCCCACTGATTGTTTACCATGAATATCTACCAAGGCTAGCGCTGCAGTGAGCATGGCTTGGCGGACCGTTTCTTGACGATCGCCCAATCCTTCGGGTACAAAAAAACGCGCTAAGCGACTTACGCACTTTTCGTTTAGGAGCGGACACAAGTGACGCAAACCCAAAGCGATGCCAGCTCGCGGAGTCCATAGATCCACTGCTGGTTCGAGCACGCGACCAAAAGCGTCCAAAACAGGCGGTAAAATCTGATGAAAAAAAAACATGAAAATATTACATCTGAGATGACAATTTTTAAAAAAATAGAAAAAGCAAATTACATCTTAGATGTCAATTTAGGTTAATAAGGAAATGACCTTAAGTCGAATTCTTAAAAAAAAGAAGAAAATATTACATCTGAGATGACAATTTTTTAAAAAAATAGAAAAAGCAAATTACATCTTAGATGACAATTTAGGTTAATAAAAAAATTACCTTAAGTCAAATTCTTAAAAAAAAAAAAAAAAAATTACCTGTAGGTAAAATCTGATGAAAAAAAAACATGAAAATATTACATCTTAGAAGACAATTTAAAAAAAATAGAAAAAGCAAATTACATCTTAGATGACAATTTAGGTTAATAAGGAAATGACCTTAAGTCGAATTCTTGAAAAAAAAAAATTACCTGTAGCCTTTCTTGATACAACTCTAACATACGCTCCAGAGTTTCGCCCACTTGATTGGTATGTAACTTTAACGCAGCAGCCAGGGCTTCTGCGCCAGCTTGACGCAAAGGTTCCTGAGTGTGAGTAACATCGTGGAGGAAGAGTGAACACAAATCTTCGTCTACATTTAATTCTGTTGCTTCAAACACGTCCTCTGCTAATTGCCTGCGATATCAATGAAAATTCGAGTTAAAGTCGAGTTCAAGCGTTCTAGATCTTAAACTTAAGCGTTTACTTGATCTCTTCCACTGGATCAAACTTGGCTACCCATAAACGCTGCACAAGCCGACGAGCCAGAGGTGATTTAGTGCTTGTGGGCAGCGCGGGCAGTAAACTGGATAAACCCTGGCAAAAGAATTCAAATTAGCTGGTATTTTCGCGAAAAAAACCTTTACATACTCTCAGAGCTGCATCCCTCACTGCCAAACCAGGATTTTCTAGTGCATCAAGCAAGCAAGAAATCTCCTCCGACGTGGCTTCGGCGCAACCTTCCATGCCGGACGCAGCACTGCAAATCTGGATGAGTGCATGACACGCTTGTTGTTGCACGCGACCACTGCATTTGTCTAGAAACACCACAAACCGTTTCACACAAAGCTTCAATGATCTGAGAGATACCTATGATCCGGATAGTCAACCCGATCATGTCGAGCAGAGGCAACAAGCGAGGATGATTTAGATCCTGGGCTTCTTTTCCTCGCAAACCCGCATGACGTTCCAACAATACGATAACCTAACCCAAAAAACGATTTACAATACTCCCTTAGTTCAATAATACAAGGACGCAATACCTGACTTAAAGGACCTTCTTGTTTATAACCGAGATGCTTGACTGCGTTCTTAATGAAAGGGAAGCAGTATGCCACAGCAGGTGCACTCAACCTATTTGGCTCGGAATCTTCTACTTCGTCGTCCGGCGCGGTAAGAGTTACGAGTAACTTCAGGACACGTTTAACGGCGCTATCTAAAGACTCGACATCCCACGCTGGACTCAAATCGCACTGAGGCTTCAGCAAACGTAACGTCACCCGAGCTACGGTCTCGCCTACAAATTACGCAGTAAAATTTACGTCTTTAGTCAAAACATAACGTAATAAATGGAAAAAATATGCTAATACGAACCAAATATCTTCTGGTCGCAATCGAAGACGCTGTGTCGCAATTCCAGGAATATGTTAGATACAAGTGGTGCACCTATCGGGCTTTGTAGAGCTGGTAGCAAAACGGGGAGCAACTTGGCGATATGGAACGACACTACAGTCCCGGCACTCTTCATGGCGCTCGTTAGCAGAGAACAGCCATGGTTCACGGAATCATACAGCTAAGTTAAAAGAAAAAATCAAGTTTCTCGCAAGATAAAAAGTCTTTATGGCAAATATACCTTCTTCAGCTTATCCCTAACTGCAGCCTCTTTTTCTAGCTGAGCACGGACAGCTTCTTTTTGTTTGGGAGTAAGTTCAGGTTCCTTTGATTTCCCTTCTCGCGTCTTTTTCTCCTCCAATTCTCTTCGCAGCTGTATTTCTTCAAGCTGTTCCTTGTAGGAGTACGCTTTGGACTCTCGTTTCATGTTTCTTGCAACGTCATCTTTAGCACTACAAGTCAAACCAAGTCAAACCAAATAGAAAACTTGTTCAACGTTTGAAAACCTTACTTTTCGATAACACTTTGGTCGTAAAGCTCGCCAGCTGGAGTCATGTAGACGAAATATTCATCACGAGTAACTGTTTTCAATTCTGGCAATGTTGCGAACGCAATTGCACTGGCAACTACGTCTTCTACACCTTGAAGGGGGTTCAAATCCAATACCCCACACAACGCGCTGTCCATCCACTAGAAAAAAACAGATGTTACATTCGTTTTAAATTGAAGAAGAGTAATATTACTGGTGTAGGACTGTAGCCTTCAATGAACCTTTGTTTGAATTCCTCGTAGGATTTCTCCACAACTTCTTCGGGTTCCAATTTCCAGCGGTTGAGGATGTTTTTCCACACGTACGGACGAATCGTAACTACACACAAATTGTTAAAAGAAACTCATTCTCTATTAACAGAATCCCACTTACCTAATGCGGGATGGTAGGCTAATTGGAAAGACGAAATAGCAATTTTAGTTGCTTCTTCTTCACTCAAGTTCGGAATATGTGTAATAACAGTCAGGGCATAAACTAACGCATGTGCAGGCACGTCATTTAAAGCCGCGGGACCACTGACCTCTTCTTTATCCTTGGCCGCAGTCTAAGATATACCCATTTTTAGTCTTTTTTAACTTTACGCAGGTGCTTTGAACCTTACCTGGACCTTCGCTGTTCCAATGAAAATAGTCAATTCACGTAACATTCCAAAAGCATGGTTAACACCGCTGGAGCTGGCCAACATCTTCTTCACTACAGAAGCAAGCCTGGCTCGAAGTGTGTAACTGGGTCTTGTAAGTCCCAAAGCCAATACACGGTATAAAGGAGCAGCATTGTTAGCTACCCGATTGCCGTGGTCACAAAGCAGCTTCTCAGCGTATAAAGTAACGTGATACCATGCTAAAAGGATTAACATTTATGAAGAATATCTGTCATTAGTGTGTTCAATTGTTTCCTTGCTAACTCACTTTCTTCCTGAGCAGCAGCCAAAAATTTATCATTGACAAAAAGTTGTTTCTCCATGTCGATAAGAACGGGCCAAACCGGAGCGCATTGCGAGTCCGCTTTAGGCTCCGCACTTGCCAAAGTCAGCAGCAAAGTGGCGGCTGACAGTCCATCACATACAACAGGCACCTTCAAAATTAGAATACATCTTATTAATATGGTATGGAAGTCAAGGATTTCAACACTGTACTTGAGCTGGCTGAGCCGCAGCCTTTTCAACAGCTTTGACCAAAGCAGGTATAAAAGGCAGACCCTCTTCCCAGCGACCCGTGCTTTCTAAAGCGGCAGAAAGGCTTTGCCAATACCCAACTCGAACTGCGCTAGTGGATGACTTTAACCCTGGACCTTTCTGCAATGATCCACAAGTTTAGGTACAAAAGTGAGTTGTGTTTCTTGGTTTTACTTGAAAACAATCCACCAGTTTAGGAGGCAGCTGACCGCTCAACTTGGCTGTCCATAAAGACAGTACTTGTAGCGCTTGGACCAATGTAGCTTCATGGACCTCCGTTTCTAGCGTTTTAGCAAGATGCTGTGCTGCAGCAACGCTCAAATCATGTGCCGCTGTACCCAAAACTGCGTGTTTACTTAAGCTGCCAATAGCCTATAAGAAAAGTATGAGTCATCTATCCTAAGATACTGAATAAGTGCCGGATTTTACTTGCAAAACTGACGTCTTGATTTCAGAGACAGTGATCTTGCCCTCCGATCCATTAAGAACAGCAAAGGCCATATCCAACAACGTTTTTACGGCAGAGGGCTCGGTGCACTGCGATGCTAACATACTCAATGCAAACATGGCTTCTTCTCGAGTAGTAACTTCCTTTGACGTCAACTGAGCTACAAAAATAAAAATGAAATATAAAGTAAATCGAAAGAAAAGAGCAATTTAAAAATACTGGAAATAAGCTTTCAAAAAAAGGCTCCTTACTGGTGAGCGGTTTTCCTAGTTCTGTCGTGTACGCGCTCAAATCTACCGCGAAACCCTGCATTATTAGTCCTACAGCTTGCAAGATAATTTCTGGGCTACGAAGCATGGCTTTGCTCATTGCTGGCAATAAACTCCCTTTAATGTCTGCATGGCTAAGACGCTTAAGTAGGCCCTTCACTGCGTGGAAAAGATAGGAAGGAGGACGAGTCTTGGTTGTAATGCTCGTCTTTATGAGTCCATCCAATAAGAACGACTAGGAAAAACAAGCCTTTCAGTTACATGTTATGACAGTTTACTAAATTACCTTCAGCTTCTCTGTAATCTCAGCATTTTTTAGCTGAGCAGCGTATACCAGTACAGATACTCCAAGAACCAGAACCGATTGAGATGGCTCCATGCTGGTTAAAACAGAGGTATAGCAATTTTCAACTCCTGGAATCTTTTTCCATGCGCCGAACAGTCTAAAAAGAAAAACGGTGGGTATGTTAAGGCGTTATTAGAACCCAAAGAGCTGTACTTGTTGTGAGCTTTGTTGATAACTGCGGTAGATCGAGATTTTTCGATCCTGGCCAAAAATACGCCTTGAGCTTCCACAAGCTGTGTAAAGCTTTCACCCTTACACGCAGAAGCTTCCTGGAACCCTCTAACCAACAAGATGACCGCCCAATTCAAGGCAGCCATAACATCCCGTGCGCTAGTCGTCCTGTTGCAAGAAAAAGGTTTTTGAGGTAAAAAAAACTTGGGAAATGAAACATACGATGACTCTGAAGTTTTCCAAGATGAAGCCAAATCCAGTAAAGCAAGCGAAAGATGTTTAATAGCTGCTTCCTTGTAACTGGAGCATAGAGTTTTGACAAACTCGTCGACATAGTGCCTGGACTTGCTGTTGGTGAACCTGGGGATTGTTAATGCAAGTAAACGGCAAACTCCTCGAATAACAGGCTCCGGTACAGTATCTAATATAATAAAAAAAAGGGTTAGATAGATACACGTGGGAAATTAACCGCAAAACAAACCTTCTGTTGCATTTTCCTTGACCGAGAAAGTTTGGCAAAGCTCTTCAAACACACGCTTCCGTTCATTCAAACTCGCAGACTGCAGTCTCTGTGGCAAGTCCTTTAACCCTTTTAGAGCCTAAACAAAAAATAATAATTGTAACAATATTTTTTATATGACTGAAATTAATTTTAGTTCTACCGGCGTGTCCATAATGTAAAATCACCAAAACACGTTGGTTCCTTCACGCTAAACAGAAACGACGAACGGTGGTGCACTACAAGGTTCACCACAGCTTACTGTCGGTTAAAGTTCGCGGTTTGTTATGACGTCACCAACAGCCATGAGTTTGCGATTGGAGGGATTGGAGAGGGAAGAGCGATAGTGTCGGCACACACGGCAAGACTGCTTTTGTACCGGGGAGGGTTGTGACATTTCCACCGTAGTTTTTTCGGGATTTTTTTATTTGCACCCTGCCATGCTTATTAAAGAATTGTAAGTAATAGACTTAAATTAACATGTTTATCGTTTGTGCTAGGATTGAAGAGTAAACGAAGCCAGTTAGGCCTATCTTTCGTCATGAGTTTTATACCCGCATCTAGGGTATTAAGTATGGGCTCTGTTGAATCAAAACTCAGGGGAATGTAGCCTTTTCTTTATTACTGTAAATTGCTTAGTGTAACTAAGATGTTAATTTATATAGCTTGTACTCTGAATACTAAAACTCTAATTTTGTCTCTTCCAGCCGTGTTGTCTTGCCCTTGACTGTAGAAGAAGTAAGTTAAAACCGTGTCACACACCTGCCTCGTGTGATCTTTTTAGGCTGGATAAACAATAAACATGCTCCTGTTTTAGTACCAAGTGGCACAACTCTTCGCCGTTGCAGAAGAGTCGAAAAATAACACCGGTGGAGGTGAAGGAATTGAAGTCTTGAAGAATGAGCCGTTCGATGGAGTTCCGTTGCTGGGTGGCAAATATACCAAAGGCCAGTACACCTACAAAATTTACCATCTAGCTAGCAAAGTCCCCGCATTTATCCGTCTGCTGGCTCCCAAAGGATCTCTGGAAATCCACGAAGAGGCTTGGAACGCTTATCCTTATTGTAAAACAGTTATTTCCGTATGTTTCACCCACATATATAATTAAGTCGACAGCTCTAATTAATGTTTCTTTTTGTAAACCGCAGAATCCTGGTTACATGAAGGAAAACTTCTATATCGTCATCGAAACCATGCATTGCCCCGGAAATGGCACGTTGGAAAACGTAAGTTTTTAGATTGTTTTAGGATCTCAGGCTATAGTTAAAGAATGAACTGCTTGATATTCCCGTGAAGCGTATTCGATCTCGCCCTGACAGGCATCTCTTTTCTTATCGCGTCATCGCATCTGGTTGTCGAGTCGTTATCGCATTCTCCTTGCTTAACGACCGTCCGTGTCATGCGATTAGAATAAAGCCTTTTGTGAATTGTCCGTTTATTCCATTTTTCCAGGTTCATGAGCTGTCCCAGGAAAAGCTGAAAATTCGCGACGTAGTTATGATTGATATTGCCAATGATCCAGTGCAAACTGTCGATTATCGAGCGGAAGAGGACCCCAGCAAATTTAAATCCCAAAAAACGGGCAGAGGACCGTTGGTGGGTCAATGGATGAACCAAGTTCAACCGGCTATGACTTGTTATAAGCTAGTTACCATCGAATTCAAATGGTTTGGGCTCCAGACCAGAGTGGAAAGCTTTATTCAAAAGGCGGAAAGGAGACTTTTTACCAAATTCCATAGGTAAATGGTATTTTCCTCCAGACTTTTCCTCGTTTTGTTCCAGCCTTTCGATGCTGATATCTCGTGACTTTCTTAGGCAAGTGTTCTGCTGGATGGATCGATGGCATGGAATGACCATGGATGATATTCGAGCTCTGGAAGACAAAACCAAAGAAGAGCTAGACCAAGTACGTTTTCCGATATATTGAACAGCATTTATTATCTCCTTATCTTTTATTCCAGCAACGTAATAAGGGTGAAGTGCGAGGCATGAAAGCAGAGTCGGAGTAAATATCACACAGCGTTATAGGTGTCGTATTTTTCGAATTTTTTGTCATCTGGGATTTGGAAGAAAAAACTAAAGGTCCTTTTGCTTAGTGACGCACTCGATCCGCCTCATAAATTGTGCATAGCCCAGGAATTGCAAATGCTGTCGAGTTCTAATATTCTGAACGTAACCTCGTCTGCAAGTTTACAGGAGCATTTTGGTTAGCTTGTCGTCTAAGATGAGGAACTGTAATCATGGGTGATTTGTGTTTTTAATTGTGTTCTTTCCCTCCTGGTGACTCATGTGATGGTTAGTTGTGGGAAAGTTGTCGCGTTTCCAATTTCGGATGGCGGTCCGGATTAGGAAACAATTAAGCTGGTTTGTGTTAGTATTAGTTAAATTTGATATACTGAGGAGTTTACACGTCAACGTTATTTCAACAGCAAACAAGCGAAGCAGAACTGGACCCACCCCCCGATTTGTGGCATAGCCTAGCAAAAAAAATAACTAATAGGATACCAAACAAGTATCACCATTTTGGCATTGTTCCCTATTTCGTCTTTATATTTTGCGCTGGTCACATTCCGCAAACACTTTGTGTTATTTCTGTAGCCTGTTCGCTCTCTGTGCCGTTGTTTTTCCTTCTCTTTCTTTAAAACTATTCTTTATTTTTTTGGCTCAAATGAAAAATGTTCAAAACCGTGTCAACACGTGTTAGCAGCGTGGTATCAGGCCCTGGTGGATTTTTGTGTTGGGTGTGTAACAGAGAATGAATCATTAGTACCTTGGTGCAGAACAATCTGAATACTCTATTAATTAAATCACACCTAAAAGGTATCAAACTTGTCAAGTACGGTAATTGTTTAAAACAAGCGCGCCATAATAAGGCTTAATTTAAAGGTGTTGCCATCTCGTGTAAAACAATAGCAACAGCGGAAGAGAAAGTCTGAAACGGACGAAAAATAAAAGAAAATTCCGTAATTATGAGATCCGTAGCAGCAATCGCAAGTATGTGAAAAATTGCATACTGAAAGGTTAAATTGATTGTATTAATACTTAGGAAAATGCCAGCCTTCGCGGTCTACCTGTTTGAGTTATACGGGAAGGAGTTTAGATTCGCATCACACTCTTCCAGTGTATAATAAAAATGTAGCGAATATACGCTGTAAATCTGAGCTGGTTTCCCTACCAGAAACGCATGATATGCTACGTAAAACTTGCCGAGATTTTGCAGAAGGAGAGTTGAAACCAATAGCGGCCAAAATAGACAAAGAACATTTGTTCCCCAAGGACCAGGTTTGAGTACCCTATATATAAGCATATATCGTTCGAATCATCCATCGAAATGTGTTTCTTTACTCCAGGTGAAGAAAATGGGAGAAATGGGCCTTTTGGCTATTGAAGTGCCAGAATCTTTGGGTGGCGCAGGGTTAGATTACCTAGCTTATGCCATTGCCATGGAAGAAATCTCACGGTATAAATAATACCAATTTATCGTTTATTCTTTGTAATACGTAGTATTTGTAGTGGTTGCGCCTCTACTGGAGTGATTATGAGCGTCAACAACTCTTTGTATTTGGGACCTATTCTAAAGTTCGGTAATGAAAAACAGCACGAGAAGTTCATCCTTCCTTTTACTTCGGGAGATCGTGTGGGATGTTTCGCACTCAGCGAACCAGGTAACGCAAACGTAGCTGGTAAAGTTACGCCTTTTCCAAAACCTTGAAGTGCTCTTCATCAGCTAATGGAAGTGACGCGGGCGCTGCGTCGACGACTGCCCAAGCAAAGGACGGTTCCTGGCGATTAAACGGAACCAAAGCTTGGATCACGAACGGGTACGAGGCCGAAGCTTCGGTGGTCATTGCGACAACTAATAAAAGCAAAAAACATAAAGGCATCTCCGCATTCTTGGTACCGAAACCTACAGCAGGTATGTGGACGCCCAGTCCAAGTTTTCCGAACAAGCTGAACAATAGCATTTGGTCAATCACAGGTCTATCGCTGGGCAAAAAAGAAGACAAACTTGGAATCCGCGGATCGTCGACATGCAACCTCATCCTGGAAGATTGTGATATTCCCGAAGGCAATTTATTGGGTAGTTCTGGCCAGGGTTTCAAAATTGCCATGGCTACTTTAGGTACGAAAGTATTGCATCATTCCTTAACTATACGATCTAAACTTGGTTTTATTATAGATGCTGGGAGAATTGGTGTTGCTGCGCAAGCTTTAGGTATTGCCCAAGCTGCGCTGGATTGTGCCGTAGATTACGCCAGTAAACGTCATGCGTTTGGGTCGCCTATTGCCAAACTTCAGTCAATTCAGGTAAAGTGACAACTTTCGTCGTCCTTGTGTTTTTCTCTAAATAAATGTAATTTAGATTAAAATTGCTGACATGGCTCTTCGTGTGGAGTCCGCACGCTTGCTTACTTGGCGCGCAGCTGCCTTGAAAGATGCCGGAAAACCGTATACGAAAGTAAGTGATCGCTTTTGGCGCCATTTCCTCTTACTTTATGAAAAACAAGCCGCTAAAAAAACGGAGATTAGGAAGCAGCCATGGCCAAGTTAGCGGCTTCAGAAACGGCAACATTTGCTTCGCATCAGAGCATTCAAATCCTGGGTGGAATGGGATACGTGAGCGATATGCCAGCAGAGCGACATTATCGGGATGCCCGTATTACGGAAATCTACGAAGGAACTTCCGAAATCCAGAGATTGGTTATTGCAGGGAATGTATTGAAAGAGTATGCGGCTTAGAGTTTGTCAGGTTTACGGGTGATAGTATTTTTCCCTCGAATCCCCCGTTGTTCTTCCTAACCTGAAAGTGTTGTCCTTGACGCACGTAGTAGGGAGTCCGATTTATCAATGCAAATTAAATAACAGTAGAATATTACAGACGAAATATGGTTTTCAAATGAAGTTACGAATGCTTTTCATCAATGTCACTTTCCTTTTGGCGGTACCAAGGCGAGGTTCACGGCAATTAGGTCTTTCGCGTTGTCTATCGCTCGAGAAGGTCGATTCGATTGTTTTATACGCGATAGAGAAAACCACTTTCTAGTACGCCCCGCGCGTTGCTTACACGCTCTCGTCTTACATCTCACGTGTACTAATATAATAAGCTTCGACGCGGTGTGTGTATGTGTGTGCAACGTGCATGTGGGCAACAATCTCCGCGGATGTTTGTCGTTTCGAAGGAGGAGTATTTCACCGTCTTCAGATAAAAATGTAAAGTAAGTTGACTCACCTTTCAACGCTTGGGATTTACTTTCAGTAAACATTGCGGAATTTATTCTTCGAGTTGGTTAATTATTTACGAGTTTTACCAAAATATTAGCCGACAGTTTGATCTGTGTTTTCCTTGCCTACATGATTTGTTAGTTCAGGAGTGTTTGGAAATAACCGTGATTTGTCTACATGGTTGTCGAGGAGAACAGAAATGACGCTCGAACCCTCGAGCCATAAGTCGACATTCTTTTGGCACCTAGCATCAACTTTTACTTGGCCACGAAGGGGCACATAGTACACCTGAGAACCTTTTACCTTCGGGGGCCTAGTTTTAATGTGTATAGGGGGTCATTCCAGTAACAAAACGTTTCGGTTTGGTAAAGAAATCACTTCTTTTTTGAACCAAAGTATTAAAAGGCGTTGGAAGTGGTCTTGAAGGGGGAAGAAAGGTCTTATTAATTACCGTTAAATTAAAAAGTCCTCCCCTTCCTGTTCCCGAGTTTTAATAGTTAAGTGTCACGTGGAAGATGTCAAGGGAGTTGTTGCCTTTGCCGTTTCCGGAAAGTTGCGAGCTCCCAGCTCGTTTCGTTCATTGTTAGCTGCTATTGTGACATAATCCATCCGAGAATGCGGGTATCGTGATTCAAAGAACCGTCTTACTTCCGGTCCGTTGGTGTTTGTCATAACTTTATTACTTTCCGAACAGTATATATCTGCTAAATACCTTAGAAACTTTACAATACCGTGTCATTTATCTTCGTAAAATATATGGAAAAGAGCCAACGTAGTTTCGGAAAGCTTAGCCGACACGAGCTGAACTTTGCTTTACAAGGTTTCTTTATGGGATTCGTACTAGGATAGACCAAACAACTTGCCAAACAAGACACACGAGACATCGTGACGTATTGCGTACTTCAGCGGTTAATTGTTTAATTGTTGGAGTGTATTATTTCATTGTTGCCTTTATTGGCTCTTATGTATGACAACTTATAAAAGCACTTAGGTTTTATAGGTCACAAATTGCGTGCCAGGTTTCTAGTTGTGTATTGTCGGTCTACGGGAAAGTCCTTCGGGTTCCCTGAGAATAATGAAAAAAGAAAAGTTAATAGCAACTGTAGAGAGTACGCATATTTAGAAAATGGGACTTGGACTGAGATAAGCCCCAAAAAAATCAAGCCTTGCCTTTTTCTTTTAGAAGGAAAAACCTGGCAAGCTGCCTTGCATACAAATAAGTTGTAGTTCGGGGTAGAATCCCGAATACTTTTAATCCATTCAGTCTTTGTGTTGCATCCTTAGGCATGACGACGTCATGGCCGACAGTTTCTCAACAGACTTAATGGACTCGCATGACATAAGTTTGTCAGTTTGTCTATCTTCTGGCCTCGTCCGAATCCTTGTTTTGGCCTCTGTTTAGTATAGTAGCTTAGTGTCCAGCGTGTCATATGTGAGATAAAGTTAACTTTCCCATGGAATAAAGCCAGCGAGGGCCATTCTGAACCTTTTGAAAATCCTTAGCTCACATTATTTCATTCTAAAAATATTTTTTTTAAATAACTGATTTCCTTGTTTACCTTCACGAGACCCAAAACATTGCATAATGATTGTATTTGCATTGCTCATTTACTTCCATGTTTGTTTTAGTGCGGAGGAAGAGAGGGAAAGCTCATCCTTAGCCTTGCGAAGCCGTTTCCCGTGTCAAGAAGTTGGCCGATTTATCAGAAACCAGGCATCAACATCCACATTTATTGCCACTTAAAAGAGAGAAAAAAAATGGAAATTTTGAACCGTACGATATTAGTTTGGTAAAGTCGAATCCCATTATGCTCCTTGGCTGTAAATCGTTGTGCAGCTATGTGCTAGATTGAAGGCCGGAGCGTTCAATTTTTAAATTTGAATACTCATCATCTCGAGTGTTTTTGTTGTGTTTCTTTTGGTCTCGAGCAAAGAGATAGTGGAGAGAGTGTGCACGGACATGTATGTGTGTAAGGAGCATGTTTGGCACGCAATTAAAACTCTTCCGCCACGCATTACCTATGCTGGACCTCGTGCGGCCTTTAGTTTTTTATAGGGTCGTACGTTTGTATGTTACCGGAGACCTTGCGCCCTAGATGGGAATGCGGACCTCACTTTTAGCCTCGCAAGCTCAAACGCGGAACTGGGAAACTGGCCGACAAGAGCCAAGCAGCTTTTGTTATCTGTGTTAACGATGCTGACCATCTTCATGAGTGCCTCCTGGGGCCCGTTTGTGCTTAAACGTGGAGTAATAGAGAGACGTTTTTGTATGGACCAGCTTGCAGTATAGGAAAAGCCGCGGAGGCTGTTGTGTGAAGCAATTGTGTCCGTCATGCAGTGGAAATGGAGGCGGAAGCTTGTGAACGCGAAAAGGACCGTCCTGTACACGAAGATTGTGTGATTGACGAAGCGTTCGGATTCATTGATGAATGGAGCGAACATGTTGACGGCAACTTTGACAGCTTGGATGTTCAGGTGAACGCATTCGGTACGAGCCATGTAGGTAACAACGTACCTGGTGGTAAACAGCAAGTCGACGCCAAAGAAAAACGTCGAGTAAGTGTGGTCGAAAAAGAAGAAACGAAATCGCGAAAAACTTGGGAAAAGAGGAAAGTACAAAGGAGTGTGAGCGTGTCCCATGCCCAGCAACCCAAATTGACCCTTTCAGGGTCGCATTCGCAATCTTGCAAAGTGTTGAATCATGCCAGATCGTTGTCGGGCATTAATAAGAGTGAGGGAGATGCGGTGCAAAATAATAAGTCCGAAGGGGAAGTGAAAAGGATTAAAGAATGGCTCCAGTTTGAAAAAGAACTGGCGGTCCGCAGTGCTTTGCAAAATCAGGAAACAAATTGGCAGAAATCGAAGCAAAATTCCTTGACGAAAAGGTCCTTGGAAAGCGAGCGGCTCCACGCCCGTGTCCGACGATTGAGTCAAGAGAAATCGCTACTCGAATCAACGCTATTGCAGAAAAACTTGGAGGAAAAGTACTTGAAGTGCGACGTGCAGCGTATAAAACAAGAGGCAGAACGCTACGTCAAGCGACTGGCTCAGAACGCTCACAGACATGAAGTCCGCGAGCAGTTTGAAATCCAGAAACTCGAGGAGTCGCTCCAAGCGAAAGAAGAAGTACGTATTAGATTACATCGTAATGTCGGCAAATCTTGCTACCATGTCCCAGTTTCATTAGCCCTCACTTTTTTATTACAGATCTTTCCATCTCGTAAAAATTCTTTTTTATATAGTTTGCTGGTTATGCGTCTCTTAATTTTCACATTAAAAAACTTTAAAAAAATCCTCAATTTAAACATGTGGCAGCACGTAGGGGAGTGTTAGTGCATAGAGAAGTCACTGTCATGAATATTACACGGTTTGCAAATTGGCTAATCTTTTTATTGAAGGGACCAGGATGTGTCAATCAAAATCTAAAATTTCATGGCCAATGTTATCGTACTTATTATACAAATCCATCTTAAGGCTCCCGAATACCTCAGCTTATTGATGCGAAACAGTCACAGATGGCACTGATGTTTGTTATTGTTTTGTCGAAGCTTTGGGTAAAAAAGGAAAGGAAATAGATGGCTAATAGCCGGCAAAGTTTCTACGCTTGTTTTGATACTAAAAAGTACAACTTGTCGCCACAGCACTACCTGTTAGCAAGCTCAAGAGTAATGTCAAAGAATTTTTCATGAAATGTGTTGTTTTACTCAAGAAGTTGTTCCGAAATTTCCCATGCTAACCGTCTATACCGAGCTATGGTATACGGGAGCCTTAAGCCTTGTAACTTGTTTTCGTATTATTTTTTTAAATTATAAAGGAAACTTTAAATCTTTGTAGCTTTCACTGTCTTAGGCATTTCGTTACGTAGGAAATATTCTTAGTAATGTTACATGAAAAACAACGACGTGTCATCGAAATCGGCGACATGATAGTGAAGAAACTAATCACCTTCAAGATTCAAGAATTCTTTTCATATAGTTGTTTTTTGGTCTTTCCGCTTGCTTAGACAATTAAAGAGAAGGAGCGCATTATCTCCAAATTGGAGGCCGAAAAACTCTACTTGGGCGAAGAAATTTATCGGCTTACTGGGGTAGAAGAAGCCTTTTGGAGCGACGAAACCTTGGTAAGTGGCAACTGATACGTCGACTATTGTATCTTCCCCAATGAAAAACACGTTGTCTTCCCAATCCTTTTGTGTTAGTGAATTGCTGCGGAATTTCAGGTATAGGGTTTCGAGCATAAACGATAATTTGTGTCCTATACGTTAAACGCGTGAAATTAAGTATGCCCCCCCCCCCCCCTTCCGATCCCGAGGCCTATAGCTATGCACACCTGCTGGAATTTTTCGGCAGCCGATAAAGAGATCTGAATGAATAGGACTGTTTCGTCTTCTTTTCTCAGCGTTAGGCTATTTGAAGCAAGATTCATTCTTGCTTTCCGATTCGTTCAATTTTTCTTAGAAGTCTCGAGTACGTTGAGGTGTGAACATCTTTGAACTTTGAGCTGAGTATTTGAAGTTTGTCCGTACAGTAATAGTAGCTTCTTAATTGCACGAGAAGTTCCCTTTACATCCCAGTGTGTCATTGTATTTATTTACGAGGCCAAACTGCACCTGGAACACCTGGATTACTCATACTGCGGACCAGACGTGGCACGTAAACGTCTGTTATGCAGTGCAGTGGGAGATAGGCTCAGCAGCGCTTGCAAACAGTGTTTGGAACTAATGTGTAGTAAAAACCAATAAATTTCCATTTTCTGGCGTGACTATGGATCAATTTTGAAGTGAAAAAAAACGGAAAAAATACTTGAGAAATAAATTTGCCAAATATGGATAATTCACCAAAGCTCCCGTGCCTGTTATAGCTCAGACAGAGGGCTGTGCGGCTTAACTTTTTTGGCAATGGCAACGGGTTTTCCGTTGTCGACAAGCACATCGTCTTCCACCATTGGATCGATCTCGTCTTGGAAGGCTCGAATCTCGCCACCCAATTTTAAAAAATGGAAGAAGAGCGTCAAAAATCGCTTGACTTTGCCTGGCAAACTCCTGAGCCACGACAAGAGCCCTCATATCCCCCCTGCGCCTTCATTAGGCATTCTGCAAGTCGATGGCGAGATGCAAGAAGTGCACTCGCGTACGTTGAATACGAAGCGCTATAAACGGAAAATCGCTCCGTCCTACTCCGTAGGTGATTTGTCGAGTAGTTCACCTCAAGCGGGGTCGGACCATCGGCTCCTGACTCCTCAGCACAGTAAAGGGCACCCCCACACTATGCAATCCCAGCCGGGCCGCTCAGTTCACAGTAAACTGTCACGTAAGATCAGTCGATTCTGGGATTCCGCGACTTCTCTATCCGTGTTCAACGATGATGACCTACATCGCAACCCACCGCGCCGGAATTCGTGCTGCGACTTTGAATCGAACCCTTTAGACGAAGATTTCGTTGTTCTTAGACGACCGCAAAGTTGTTTGGATGCGTCTTTGGCTGCAGAGACGCGGTCCCATGCCATAACTCTTCGACCACAAAGCTTACCCAACACTTTGCATGCGTTGCCCGGACTGAGCAGCGGTTCGTTTGACGCACGACGCGATTGGTCGCCTGGGGCTCGCCAGGGTTCGCCAAAACGAAAGTTGGGTCGATTCCGCAAACTGCGCTGGTTAGTAGCCAGCAAGTCTAACAGCAAACCCCCCGTGCCGTACTTTACCAACTCTTATCGCTGCGAAGATATAATCCAGACAGACAAAAGCGAAAGCTTGGAGCGCTCCCTCAGCGTGAGCCTCCACGACTATGAAACGATCGAGTACGGGGGCAGTGAAGTCAGGTCACAAGTACCGAGTCCGGATTTGGCGGTATTGCCGCCTTTTTTCAATCCAATGCATCGGTGTCAATCATACCCAGGATCTCTTTCAATGAACACGCTAACCAAGACCACTAGTTTACCCGCTCATGTATTCAGCCAACTGGTGAGCGATGACGGCGAAGCACTAATCGTCCTGCCGCCACCGAAACCACCCAGGGCACGCCCTCTTCCTCCTCCGCCGCCTACGCCGCTTCCCAGACAGCTGAAAGTCCTCGCTGATAAAACCACGCCCACCGCGAAATTGTTTTTCCAGCGGTTGCTCGAAGCTCAGATTTCCAAAACCTCATCCATTGAATCATTCGAGGATCAAGAGGCAGCCATATTTGGGACTGAAGATCTTAAAGAACGCAGTATTTCGCCTATCTACGCTTCAGTTTTCCCGAATCTTCCTAAGAATCTTCCTCAGGAAGATACAGTCACGCCAAATTCGTTTAACGCCTTGTTTTGGGCCCTCTATGGCTGCAATTGGCAGTTGTCACAGGTGCAGAATTGGTGGAGAGACCAGAAAAAGGTACAACTAGCGCCCGTTATCCTGTACAGTTGCAATTGGGCCCAACTGGCTCTGGCAGGCGAACTGTACTGAACTTTTTTCCCACTTTGCGACCCGTGATAATGATTTAGACACTTCCCAATCCGCCCCTTTTGTTCTTCCGTTACACAACAAAACTTGAGCTGTAATGTATGAGAAAACTTTCTAAAAGTTTTACGTCAGCGTCCTTTATTTTTCTAAAATTCTTTTTGCCCCGTTCCTGGCACGGAATCCAATAGCTAAGCAAAAATCCAAGAATTCCAAGCTCTCTTTCAATTGTTGTTTCTTTGGGTACTTCAAATGTCTTTGTTTGTTTTGGGTCCCACTAACCGGAGTGAGAGTTTAGAACTTCATTAATCACTATCTACGCCAACACTTGGTCATAGGATCGGACACTCGTTACGGAAATGGGCGTGGTTTACAGGCCATGGTCCCGTTTATGTAGCCGCTAGGATTCCATCATTTTTTATTCTCTACTCTTTTTTTCATTTTTTTTAAGTGCACTTGTGAAGGCCGACTTGTAAATTGCAGAAAGCTTGAATGGTAAGAATGTCTTATTCAGCACGACATGCAAGTCGAATTGCAAGTTTCCCATACGTAAGGTACGGGCGGAGGAACGCAATATTTTTTTTATTATTTTTTTATTTATTATTTTTAAGGAGAGTGAGAGAATTCGAAGCGTAAAGGAAGACAACCCCCTTTATAAAAGTCCCAGGATGGCTTATATATTGTCATGTCCTTCCCTTTTAAGTTACCTGTAATTAAGCGTAGCCGGAAATGCTACCGGCAAAGCCCGCGAGGTAACTTACCGCGCACCGGTGCACTGTACTCGGCTTGGAACAGTAGAGAAACCCAAAGAGTACAGTGTCAAGGTGGGAGGCATACCAACCAGCTAGCGTGGTAGTTCAGTCTACTAGACAGGTGTTCTATGTAAATATTGGAGAACGTCTTTTGAGTTTCATTTTCAAAGAAATTAGACGCCTTAGTTGTTTATTCGGGAAAAAACTTTCGATGCGGTTAAGATAAAATTATTTGGATTCCGTTTGCATAGTGTGATGTCTGTGGTGCTAATCAGTGTTTCTATCATTTTTTCTATGGTTCGACTGTTCAGCCTACGCCCACGGTGTCAGCCAGAGAACGAGGATTGTTGAGACGTGCCAGCGAGTTGAGTTTACATGCAACCAAGTTGGAGAAGAAGTGTGTTATTTTATCCGGAGAAAATGAAATATTGGTAAGTGGGCTTTGACCTTACATGAATTATGGTGTCTTTTCGCTTCACCGGATCCAGAACGAAGAAGCAGTTGGGGAAGTTGTTGTTTACACTCAACTCCCCCTCAATCAAAATGGGCTACAAAAAGGGTGAAGACCCCTTACGGAAGATGTCTCCCTTGAGAGTCCTTTTTTGCCTTTTTCATTATTTGTTTTTACGGCAAATAAATTAGGATGGAAAGCGGAAGAGGTTGAGAGCGAGGGACAACACTTGTGTATTCTGGGTTAAAGGGAATTATAATATCGCTCGTGGTGTTCTTTTTGCTGGTTTGACTTTGTCCCGAATGAAGTTGGTTTGCTGAAAGGTTGAATTATTCATCTAATTTTTTTTTCATTTTATTTCCTTTGCTTTTTTTTTGGTTATCTTGTTTAGAAAAGAAAAATGGAGCTCGAGCAAGAGAAGGAGAGACCGTTACGGGAGCGTGAGAAGGATAAGGATCGTGAGCGGGACCGCGAACGCCAACGCGAACTCGGCACGTTAAAGAAGAAAAACCAAGAATTGGCCCTGCAAACGAAGAAGTTGGAAGAAAAAATGAAGAGTTTGGAAAAGGTATGTTTTGTAGGCACTTGGTCGGAGGGATTTCTAATCAATCGAGACAATCTAATCATGTGCTTTTTGCTTCATTGGCGTTGACAGAAATCAAAGGAGGCTCCTGTTCTGACTCCCTTGAAACCCATCGAGCAGCCTCAACAACAACGTCGCGTGGTCCAAACCGCTGCTCCGAATTTCAAATGGCGAGAAAAGGAAGCTGAACTACAGCAGTTACAGAAGCAGTTAACGGAAAGAGATCGGGAAATCGGACGCCTGAAAGAAAAGTTACGCGAGTTGACTAAGTCGCTCAAACAACCGGGGTCGTCCACGAAATTCGGCAATGAAGTGGCCACCCTCGAAGTGGAAAGTGTCCTCAAACTCGTGTCGAAGGAGAAACTTCAACTTGAAAGACATCTTATGCTAGCGTCTCAGGTAAGCATCAATATATTTCGTGTAAGTCTGAGACACAAGAGGCTTTTCCCATGCTCCGGTGTCGAGTAATTCCAGTGAAAGAGGATTAAATGCATAGCTGAGAGTTTGTATCATTACGAAAGACTTCAAAGCCTGATCTCGGCACTGCATGTCCAAAATTGATCCCAACGCAAAGCTTATTTTGTTCTGCCTTACAGCGACTGGCGAACCGGGTGGCCATTCGTGTAAGCTATTACAATTTTTATCCGATTTTTTATACATGTAACAGGACTTGATAGCTTTGCCCATGTGAGGGAACCGGTGCTTAATAACTTACACTAGACATTGGCTGAAATCATTACGAAAGTCCCGTTAGCAGGCTTTTAAACTGTCGGAAAACTCTCGTCCTGGTTGAGCAAAGTCAACAAATTCTCGCGTTGTTCGTTCGTTCCTTATCTAGGAGTTCGTCGCCGAGTCTTGCGCTTTATTTCTGCCTCTTCGAAAAAAGGGAAGTCACACAAGTTCATGGTTTCCTCCCGATCAGCGGGCCATGAAAACGTCAAATGTAATACAGAGCAAAAAGGGTAAATTTGGCGCATGCCGGTTTGGGAAACGCGTTGGTGTGGGAAACAAGTTTTCGTGTGCCGTATCGAAGGATGCAAGGAGAAAATGAATAAACACTATTAGGCAGAACATAGGTTAAGAGAAAAGCTAGGAACCGCTGCAGGTCGATATATCGATTGCCGGCTGCCGTGGACTACGTCATCGACCGTCCGTCTTCCGCCGAGTTTTGGAGCTGTGCAACCCACATTCGCTGCCTAGGACCTAAAAACAGGGCCGGTTTGATCAGTAGAGTTCTTTGTCCAACGAGTTAGAAACGGGAGTTCCAAAGCTTAGTTTAAAGCTGTTTTGCGGTAAGTTACTCATGTATTATTGCAAAAAACCCTCCGTGGTATTACTGAGGCGATTTGGAGTTCTTGAGCGAATGTGTGTACGCCTAAGTCTTGGCAGAGTTCAATCGATATGGGGAACCGAGTCCAATGACGTAGCGTGTTCTAGAAGAGGCCGAGTTGTTGGTCCAATGGTTGAAAAGCTTACATGCGCGATGACTTTATCTTCTGCAGGAATAACTGCCGCAGATAGCTACAGAGTCATCGCTAGCAAGTTCGCTTTTTAGTCAGGGCAGGCAATTCCGAGGAAACGTGACATTAGTGTCGGCGAGCCTTGCTTGTTAAGCATTTACATCACTGAATTTCACATGGACTTGAGCTTAAATGCTCGCTTAACGTGGTAAAAGTTGATCGAGTTATAGTAAAGTGTTGAGCACATTTCTGTGGGGGGAAAAGCATATCAGTTTGGAGCCTGTGATATTTTAGTGTACATCTTGACTTGCTTTTTTCCCCGAAACATGGATTCCACTCCAGATGCCCCTTCTTAAGCTCATCACGTTAGATTTGGCCAGTTCTCGATTCGCATTTCAAGAGGTTTGCACGTGAGTGTCGAAAACAATTTTCGCATATTAAGTGGCTCAGGCAATCAACTGTTATTGAAGCAGGTTTTTAAGAAAAGGGGGTACTTTTAGAACGTTTTTGGTTATGAATGTCTGCTCTGGTTCAGTGACAAGGTTTGCTTGTTATTTATTCGTAATGTCTGCGGAAGGTACGGGACAGTGAACAACTTTTGATTTCCTTTTACACGCTATTCCCGCTCTCGGTAAGTCTACATACGAGAGTCTGAAGTGGGGTTAGTCCCCGTTTCCTTCTTTTTCGTCTTATTTGCTCGCTGAATCGTTGCTAGAATGTAAAATCTAGACAATCACGAGTTCGGACAAGTTATTTCTTCCGGCGCTGCAGAATCTTCCTTCCTGTTCCTTTAGTTAGATCGTTCTTTCATGGTACGTTGCGTGCAACAGCGAAACTTATTTGACAACTCATCGACGAAGACACGATGACTGACATTTAATCGGCGTTTCCCTTCATAACTTACAACTCTTAAGGTTCTAGCCGTACCCTTTCTTTTCTTGTTCCTAACAAGCAGTAGCATTTAGATGAGCCAGTGCTTTTTGTTATTATCACTACATTGCAGTTGCAGTTCCAGACAGGAACCAGATCCCCGAAGTGACTTTTGTGTTAAAACGGGGGTGAGGACAAGTAATAGAACCCTTTTTGGGGTGTTGCTTGATGGAAAATGGAAATGGAAGCTAATAATTTGATGAAACTAATAATTTGATGTCTTTTGTGTGCACCTGGCAGGGTCTCCAGCGCCACGCGGAAATAGATGCCGGCCGTTACGCAGAATTGGAGACAACTAACCAGCAGTTGAGGCAGCAATTAGAGCAACTGGAATGTTTGTGTCGCGAACAAGCTGAAGCTGCTTCTCAATTATCGAGGAGACAAGCTGACCGAGAACAGCAGTTGGCGGACAGGTTACATCAGCAACAGCAGTTGTGCAACGACCTGGTGATTTCTTTAGAAATATTTCTGAGCTGCCCGTACTAATTTCTAAAAAATGTTATTGTCTTACAGGAGAGTCAATTATCACGCGTTATAGACAAAAATGCAGAAGTCACTATAGAAAACAGTGACTTAAAAGAACAAATCCTGGAGCTGAAACAGGTAAAGTTTAAACTTTAACCGTCATAATGAAGATTATAACCAGTTGTTTGTATTTGAATGTCTCTTAACTAGCAAACTTTGGGATTTTAGTAAGTGCGTATTGATTTTGAATCCTTGTTTGTCACTGATTCCAGCACAAGGTGGAGGTTTGCTAATGAACGCTGTGTTTTTGTCAGGCGGAAAGCGAATGTGCTACGCTGCGTGCCTCCCTCAGTGCCGCACAATCCGAATGTACTGCTGCGCAGGCCGAAGTCAGTGTCCTTCGCGAAAAAATGGCTGGGCTGGAAAACGTTCTGCGTCAAATGCGCGAAGCTGCTGACAAAAAACGCGAATTGGAGCGTCACCATTCAGAAGCCTTGGCTCAGTTACGTGATCAGCAAGCACAACTCGCTTTACTCTCAAAAGCTTCCGAAAGTGAGAAAGCCCAAGCTGCGGTACTTATCGAAAACCTCCAAGTAAAGATATTCTACAGCTTCGACAGTTTTCATTTCCGATTTCAGGGTAGAAACAGACATGTGACGAATTCTTTGTTGTTTTTATTTCGTTTTTTAGTCCAAAGTGCGCGAATTCGATCGGAAAACGGAGTTGCAAAATGTTCGGCACGATGAGCTCATGCTAGAAATGGCAACCTTGAAGAAATCACAGTCACAATCCTTATCGCAGTCATCCTTAAATTATAGTGGTCCTTCGTCCTTGGATAACGGTTATGCTCCTGGCTCTGGCCTTAACAAATCTCGATATGCTGGTATAGACATGGATTCACGTACTTCTTCGCCAGGTAACTTAAAGCATTGTTTTGTATGATATTTGTTACACTTGGCATGGTAACAAAAGCCCTGTCCTAATGTGAACAGAAGAAAATAGACTCTGGCTTGCATAATTACGGTAATTTCCTTTTCTTTCGTGCCAGACTCTTTACGTTTTATGTCCAATGGGAACGTATCTCGAGCCACGCCTCTTCCCGTGCCAACACCTTCGGATCCTTTACTCGATGATATGCGTACGGGTAAGTTTGTTTACATGGCTGGGAAGTGTGGCGTGCTTGTCGTGTGTGCAGCGTGAGCAACGTTTCTTTTGTCCTGGTCCTGCTTAATTGGTGACAGTATACATACTTGTTCGTTCTTCGGCAGGAAGCTTCTCTTCTTCCTATCGCCTTTCTTCAACTAAAGTGGACTCTTCCACTGCTCACTATCTCGATGGTTTGTTAATTGACTCGGAGCTTCTCAATCTCATCCTGGATTCCAAACTGGATCACTCGGCGCGTTACGAGCCCACGTCTAGGTTACGCACTTCACCCTCTTTACCCTCCTTATCCCCCGTTCATACCGATCCTCTAGTACCTCATTTGGCTATTACCAATCCAGAAGGTGAAACTCGGTTTTCCCAATTGCCACCACATGTTCAATCTTATACCACCTCTTCCACTACTTCTTCTATTACTGCTGCTGTTTCCGCAACTCCTTCTGTTTCTACGTTCCTTTCTGGTGCGTTGTCTCGCCGTGGTCTAGCTGCTTCCACTTCTGCATTGGGCTCAGCTCATGGTGTCAGTGTCGGTGTTGGCCTAGCTAACCATAATTCAGTTGCTCATGACTCCAGCTACAACCCTTCTTTGTTAGCTCATAAAGGAGAATCCCGTTCCACCGGAGAGATCGACCGAATTATGGCCAAGATTGAGCAAGACAACCGAGTTCTGGCCGAGTTGGATAAATCTCGCGCTACCATAGGTAAGCTTGTTACCTTTTTCTAATTTTTCTTTTACAAAACGATCCAAAAAACATGAATTTCATAATACGTCATGCGTATATTTGATAATTAAACTGTTCAAAGATACTAGTTTAGTTTTTTTATTCACTGTACTGGTTTATTCGTGTAAATTTAAAGAGAAGATTGTGAAAAGCGATTTTTTTTGTAATATGACGTGGGAAGGGAAAAATTGACAAAAGATAAGTTGGTCTGAAACAGGCGGATCGGGCAAATCCGTTACTTTCGCGGACGACGATTCCGTGCTGGTGTACGGGAATCGTTTGAGGCGAGGGAGTAGGACGCGTTTGTCGGATGTGGGCCGTATTACTTCAGGGGGCAGATATCTCAGAAGCTCCTCCCCCTCGCCTCCTCCTCCGCCCGCTGAATACCTTTCCGTGCCTCCCATGATGTACGGACGTGGCACGGACTTGGCACGAACTCGTAAGGGGCGTTTTTCCTCAGCCTTTCGCGTTCGTATTTCTATTTTTGTGGCCTGTTTCTGTTTTGCTACATAGCACCCTTTTGCTCCCAAGCCAGCCGATATCATAGCGACATAGGAGAATTCACCCGAACCCCTTCAAAACATGTTTTCTCTAGAAGATCGAATGGCTTCAAGTAATAGCCGCGCAGAATAGACGCGTCGCATGTTCGCCAGAAATTAGTCATTTTAGAAATAGCGTAAATCTTTTTATTGCGTAGGAAAATAGGAGTTGATGGTACTCTGCACTCTTGAGTGAGTGATACTTTCTAAAAAATTGGGGTTGATTTTGTTTTTTTTTCATGTCACATTCAGGTAATACGACGACCTCGACGGCCTTAGGAGTTGATTCGGGTTATTTGAGCCACAGTAGCGCGTCTCAAAGTCTGAGTCCCATCCTCACTTCCACAGGTGCCGTCATAACGACACACCCATTACCTCAAGTTAGTTTAGCCCATGCTCTTCAACAACACCCCAATTCGCACATGGGGTCGGCCACTTTTAACCCACTGAACCTGAACCTCGTCAATCCAGTCAACCCTAATCTACCACAGCTGAATCAGCAGATGCCCAATTTCAGTTCGGTCAATTCCCTTGTAATGCATCCCAATTCATTGGCTCATAGTACCTTCACTATGGTGGGTCCTACTATGACGAATCCTCCGTTAACTTTGCCTAATATTCCCATGGAAATGAACGGTAAGATTGGCGATATCAGCAAAGGTTCCGCTCTCACGCTATTTAGTTTTGCTTATTTTTTCCCCCCAGGCCCTAGTTTGTACCATGGTTCGGAATCAGAGAGCAAAGCTGACATGTTGGATATTCCCGGTAAAGGCAGATGCTACGTGTACATAGCCCGATATTCCTATGACCCTTTTACCCAATCACCTAACGAGAACCCTGAAGCAGAACTACCACTACATGCGGGTGATTACGTTCTCATTTGGGGCACCATGGACGAGGTTAGTGTTAATAATTGAAGGTCTTTCCTTCCTGATCTTCCTGGCCATTTTTACTAAAATATTAACGTACAACCCTGAATTGTTTTCTTGCAAAGGATGGGTTCTACGATGGAGAATTGCTCGATGGACGCCGAGGTCTGATCCCTTCGAATTTGGTCCAGCGATTAGTTGGCGAAGACTTGCTGGAATTCCACCGCGCTGCAGTTTTGGGGCTTCAACTAGCTGACGACAGCATGTCAACAGCTTTACCGCGAGAAGTTGTCACTCAAGGGCAACATATTGTGAACCCTGATGAGAACAACAGCCATGGTAAGTCTTAGTTTGAGTCATTTTCCACAATTGGACAAAATGGACTGAGGTATATAGGGGCTTTTGAAAGACTAATTCTGTCAATATCGGGCTCATTACTATTTTGAACCTTCTTCCTTCCATTCCAGCGCACTTGGATGCAGGTTTCAGTCAGGTGGCTTTTCATGCGGGCAGAAAGCAATTGCAGCAAGGTCGAACCTGGGATTGTACGTCTATTTAGGTGTCCCTATACTGTTTAACGCGTGTCTTTAGTCTCCTTAGACTAGTAAACTAGCTCGTTGGAAGTTGTTAGCTCTGTTAGATGTAGCATCTAACCTTAGGTTGAACTTTTGCGTTATCACCCGAATGTTTCTCTGTATGTTTCCCCTAATGATAAAAGTTTCCATTAATCCCATGCTTCAATTGAAAGTAATAACAATGGCTTTTGTTCTCCCTAGATGACGCAGCGCGAAGGGCAGTGGACATCGGCCTCATGGATCTGCAAGATTTCCTCGAAGACGAAGAAATTGCACTGGGAGCACGCGGAGAAGGTCCAGGTAATTGTCATTTTGGGTCTTTCTAACCGCTTTTCTGTAGTCGTTCATTTTGTCGTTACGGAAACGGCTTTTCAACCCTGTTAGCTACTCTAGGTTTACAATGCCTTTGTTTATGTTTCTCCGTGTATAAGCCTAACTTTTAACGTTGATCAACACACACACTTGGATGTAGTTTATTTGGCTAGCGTAGTAATGCTTAGTTATCCTTTCTCCCTCGAACCCTTTAACCCACGTCTTATCCATACGTTCCTCTCGCCCCGGGAATTACAAAACCAATTGACGCTATGCGAATGTCTTAACTCGCATTTGCTTTGGTAACCCAATCTGCCGCCTTGTGACCCGTTTTTGCCGTCCATGCCTATCCTTCCACCCCCGTTTTTGCCTTCTCTTCCTTTGGCTTCGTGGACCAAATTTGATTGCAGACGCCCTCTTCCTTTCGCTGCTAGTCCCGCCCCCCAAGCAACTGACTTTGGAACGACAGCTCAACAAGTCCATTGTAATCGGGTGGAATTCTCCGGACGCGCCCCAGGGCACGATAGACTGCTACCACGTTTACGTTGATGGAGTACTCAAGACCACCGTCCGCGCTTCGGAACGTACGCGGGCTCTAATCGAAGGAGTCGATTCGGGCAAGGTAACACTATTGCCTCGCTTTAGCCTAGCGCGTCGGTGCAAAAAATTGTTTTATTGAGTTTTTTGCGTTGGTTTATTTTTCTGCTCATAGGTTCATCGTATTAGCGTGAGATCGGTGACTCCACGGAGACGTGCTTCATTAGACGCAGCTTGCACGATGGTGATAGGCAAAGACGCTCCTTTAGCACCTACCTGCGTTAAAGCTTCGCATATTACGGCCACGTCAGCCATAATCTCCTGGTTACCAAGTAACAGCAATTTCCAGCACACCGTCTGCGTGAATAGCGTTGAAGTGCGGACCTTGAAACCCGGAGTCTTTCGCCATACCATATCCGGTAGTGTTTTATTTTATTTTTTTATACCGGAAAAATAAAAAAGAGAGAAATTTGGGAGAATAGAGGGAGAATACCATAATCTGAAATGACAGGAAACTTACACTTTTTATCGTTTTTTCTACCGGTTCCATTCCCACTAGGCTTGTCGCCTAATACGGTGTACCGAGTAAGTGTACGTGCCAAAAACATTCGTTCCCCTCATTACGACGCGGCTGCTGCCACCCAATTGCTAAACGACCAAGAAAAGTATGCCACTCACGTGGAATTCCGGACACTGCCCAAAGGTAACGAGTCGCTTTAGTTTCTAATCACGTTAATCATTGTTAATCATGTCTTTCAATCACATTAACTTGTTTGCGCTTCTGATATCTACGCGTGCACCCTTTCATAGGATGGCGAGGTAAACAGCTAATTGCATGGAGCAAGTTGGATGTTTTTGTAGAGTCCTAGCATGTACCCCGCATGAGTGTACACTTTCTCGCTTTTAATTACGTACTAAAGTTCCTAAACCGTTGTACATAGGCGTGCCGGATCCACCTGTAGACGTACAAGTAGAAGCTGGACCCCAAGATGGAACTTTGCTAGTCACGTGGTTACCTGTAACCATAAGCAGCACGGCTGGTACATCCAATGGAGTGCCGGTAACCGGCTATGCAGTGTATGCTGATGGGAAAAAAGTCACCGATGTAGATACACCTACAGGTAAATAATACTAGAACGTGGTCCATCAGATTGGTCAAATTTAAGAACGTTAGTTAAGGTCGGTTTAATAAAAAATTAATATTTGCATCAAGGTGACCATGCCCTGCTGGACATTGGCAGTTTGTTAGGGCTCCAAGCTAAAGCCTTGACGGTACGGACCAAAGCTCGGGATACGCAATCAGCAGACAGTATCCCAGCACCCATTCCCAGCAATGTAATGCGAAGTACGAAGCGAGGACCGCCGAACAAGGTAAAGTGGAATTTCTCTTTGCATCTTTTGTACGTTTGGTGACACTTTTGTTTGGTTATTTGATTTGGTTTGCATGGCGTAGACCTTAGTTTGCGAGTCTGAGTCAGAGTCGGTTGCGTTGGATCTCATGAAGCAGATTCATGAAAACCTTAGTCGCGATTCCCTGTGGGCTTACACCTACCCGCTATTAAAGGTAAAATTATAGTGTGTGTCTTTTTGGTTTGGCATGCATTTTTTTATTATTTCATGTTTGGTGTGCGTGTTTGCTTGTTTGCTTATGTAGGAGCCAATTGATTCCGATGAGAGACCTTCGGAATTATCAGACATTGCCGAGGAACCCGAGGATGCCTCACTTTCTGATCAGGTAAGCCATCCTTTTAGGTTTGGCCCTCTAATCTTTCTATCTTAAAATATTCACTCATTGTTCATTGTTTACGTTTCACTTCCGGATCTTCCCCACCCTAAAGGAGTCCTATCACACTAGGCTTAATTATTATTTGTCAATAGGAGGTCATGGACATGGTTAACGAACGTGAACGCCGACGACCGCCACCTGACCACGGGTTTCGGGATTACGACAATGAGGATGACTATCGCGGTAACTATCGTGATTATCCTCCTCCAGCTCCGGTCATTCCTTCCATAGGTATGAGCTTGGCTTCTTTGAACATCGTATAATGGGTTGTTTTTGCATAGAAATTACCAAAGACTCGGCCAGTGAGCGGTCCATTGAAAGATACCCACCCATGGATTATGAGAGGCGGGGAGCACCGCGTGGGAGAATGCGAGAACCTCCATCTGTGCGAGACAGGCAATTGCCTCCTAGTCATAGGTAACAAGAGATCGTTTAGTATGCGCGCGAGGGAAATGTGTTAGGGGGGTTCCCAGTTTTAAGACGCTGAGCAATATACATGCTTTTTAGGGGTGACCGTCAACGGTATGGGAATGATTCTTATTATGATCGTGAACCTAAAAGCCGAGTTGGTCCTGGTCCAACGCAGGGTCCCCCTCGTCGCCCCCCGCCAAATCGATCAGACACTCGTATATTCGTGGCCTTATTTGACTATGATCCGCCCACCATGTCGCCCAACCCAGACGCTTGCGAGGAAGAGTTGCCTTTTAGGGAAGGACAGCTGATTAAGGTAAAAAGCTTCTTCCCTTGTACTTTTACGCCGTTTCTTGGCTTCTAACAACCTTTTTTCATGGATAATTAGATCCGTGGCGATAAAGATGCTGATGGCTTTTACTGGGGTGAAGCCGGGGGCAGATGCGGTTACGTACCCTGCAATATGGTTTCAGAAGTCCAAGTGGACGATGAAAGAGTCGCTGAAGAGCTTCTTAAAGTAACTTTGCTAGACAACTAGAAGCTTTTTTTCATCTAAAAAGGAATTTGGGGATTGTTCAGGAAAGTGGAGAAAATGGTCCACCACCCCACCATGGTCACCAGCATTCGCGGGGAAAAGGTGGTCGGCGTGGATTACCTCCCCGAGGCGCTCACTCACGTGATCGCTGGGGCGATATTTACGCCAACATGCCCGTTAAGAAGATGCTTGCATTGTACGACTATGATCCGCAGGAGCTTTCACCCAACGTGGATTCCGAAGTACGTTTTTGATGTCATTTCTTGCAAGTACTCTGTTGTAAACAGTTTTGTTTGGCGTGAAAGGTGGAGCTGTCCTTCCAAACGGGTGACGTTATCTATGTCTATGGAGATATGGACGACGATGGGTTTTATATGGGAGAACTACGCGGTGTGCGTGGCTTAGTTCCATCCAACTTTCTCACGGAAGCTCCTCCAGACAGCGACGGCTCCCGCAGGAATCGGGGACTCGATGACCGCGATCGATCGATGGGGCGGGAGAGAGAAAGAGACAGAGAACGTTTGTCAGGAGCTGACGGACCTCCTCCACCACCAAGGGGTAATTTACGCATGGAACGACGGAAGGGTAAGTGACGTTTGGTTTTCATTTTGGATCAAGTTCTGTTGCAGGAAATGTATTCCAAATGTCTACTAAAAACACACGGTTGTTTTCTTAAATCACTTTTCATGAGTATTTAACAACGAGTTTGACATTCTGGCCGTTTCCAAGGCATGGAGGCTGTACCCTTTCACGCTGTCATATGGGAGGGTGTGTAATCGGTTGCATTGCACGGATATCGATTAACAAGAAAGATTACTAAAAAGCCGAATATTTACTATTTTATGGTTCTTTTGGAACTTTTTTAACCTTTGAGTGTTCTTTTGTTGGAAACCAAAATTTTCCCTCCCTTCGTATGGATGTATCCGTCAACTAATAATTTGTTATTTAAGTATTCGGTGTTCTTTTAAATTAACCCTTTTTCATACGCGGATAACTTAGGAATGATTCCCATTCTCCTCAAGCCCTTTAATTTCCCCCCATTTTTTTTTTTTTTTACTTTTTAATGGCTCTAGCATCAGTCTATGGTCGCTGTTTGTGTCTTTATTTCTCTGTATCTTTTCCTTGTTTCTTTCACTTTCTCCTAAAACAGACACCCGCAGTTCTCCTGTTGAACGTAGGCTGCCATATGACCATGAGGTAAGGTTCTAACACTAGACCTTTGGTTCCAAAAGTTCTCTCTTCTTCACTTGCAACTTTTTCTTGGGCCTTGCTTGCGAAGTTGGATTAGCTTGAACATTTAGATTTAGGGGTTGCTCACAAATTTGCATGATCGTGGGGATGGGGTGCTTCCATCACTTCAACTTGCACATCATAACCAAAACGTGCCGTCCAAAACCCCCTCAACGTTAAAGAATACCGTGAGCATGCCTATGTCTCGTGTATGAAAGCTTCGATGTTTGTGTTCCGAGCATTTGATCCAAATTTGCCTCAGTGCGTACGGTTCTTCCTCATGCCTTTTTCTTTGTTGCCTTCACGCAGAGGCTGGGACCGAGAGAAGAGGACCCGTTAGCTCCCACACGGAGAGATGGTAGTCGACCTAGGTTGCACGCTGATGAGTCCTTTTCAGATATGGAAGATCGAAGGCCCAACCATAATCCCAACGTGGAGCTATCTGCGAACGGACCCATTCCTGTTTCCAACAATAACGGCCATCCTGGTCAAAGTACGTTGAAGCGAGGTCCCGTGAAGGGTTTACCTTCTGTGTTCCCAGATTTGTCACTCATTGGCCAAAATAACGTGAGTGGTACTGGACCGAACATGCAAAGTGCTGTCAATGCCAAACCTGGACCTCCAATCCCCAATAACACGATGGCTAGTGCGAGTGCCGCAATTACGAACCCTGTTGAAGGACTACTTTCCAAAGGGAAGGATTTAATATTCAAGAAATTTGGTTTGGGCGAGTGAAGCTAGCTGTGACGTTTTACAACCAGTTCCATCATTGAATAAAATCAAACGCACGTGCTTCTTTTTATTAGGCTATAAGGGTATCTCGTTGTCTTAGGTCTCTCTTGTTTCCTCCGAAGCCAAGGGATACCCAAGCCTTCCAAGAGATACACCAAAGACTTTTCTTCTTCCAACGTTAGCTTCTTCTACTTCCCGTCCGTTCTGTTTAACACTTTTCAAAACCCGTAATGGCATCTCTATAGGTGTCGTTGGCTAAAAAGAAATCGCAGAAATCGCGATTTTTGCAGTTTGTGGCAACAGATCATTCTGTCTTTTTAAACTTTTTCCAAAAACCTGTTCCAAAGTTTCACTTGGCAATAGAGACGCTTTTCCTTCCTAACTCTTCTCTATCCATTCAATGGGAGCAAGCTAGCTGAAAAAGTTAGTTAATAGCCAACGAAACTATTTGCAATGTTTGTTTCTTAAAAGTCGTGACGAGAGTAACTTGCGGTTGCCATGCCAAGTTTGTCAGGAGTTTTCTTAGGGAAGACAAAAAAGTGCTAACAATTTTAAAAAGAAAACATCTCATTGTGGGGATAAAAGCTGTTAATGGGGCATAGCCCTTTTGTTGATTTTTTAAATTCCACTTTTATGTCGCAATGACCAGTTTTAGCCTTTTCACAACCTAAAATGCGAGTAAAGGTGAAGCAGAGGCTCCGTCTGCCGGGAAATAACGCTGGTTGCAGCTGATTCTCTTCGTGTTTCTTTCTTTTTGTATATAAGAAACTGTATTTGCGTCAGTTGACATGCAAGGGAGGGAGTATGTAATTTTTTCACTTGCACAGTTCAATTCCGTTGGTCAAAATTTGTGCTGTACGGTGCCTGAATGCTTCCTCTTCCTTTTTGATTTCTGTTCTTTCTTTCTCCTCGCGTTGTGTATAGGTATAAGAAGACTTTGATTTCCCAAACCTCGTCGTGGGGTTTAAATTCTATGAATGGTTGATTCATTGCCTCGTCACATATCATGTTCATCGTTTTACCCTTCCCTCCCCTACAAATTTAACCAATACAATGAATGTTAATTGCCAAGTTAAACACTAGATGTCGTTTTATTTATATCAAGTATTAGCCCAATTCCGCTAAGACGGTATTGAGTTCTAGTTCCAAAGCTGAATATTTGTCGCGTACGTTTCGTAGTTCTTCTTGGAGTTTATCCACGGTCGTTTTCAATAAGTAATTGCCTTTCTTCAACGTAGTTATGTTGTTTTCGTAATTATTGACCCGGTCTGTCAATTTGGAAATTCGGATGTCGATTAGGTCCGTAGAGTCGTCTTTTTCACTTTCAATGTCCGGTACTTCTTCTTCTTCCTCGGACTCCTCTTCTTCAGTCTCTTCGTTTTCCTCCGCATCTTCCTCCTCTTCGTCATCGCTTTCTTCGCCTTCTTCAACCTCGACTTCTTCTACCACAAGATGGGCGTCCTCGTCTTCTTCAACTTCGTTCATGAGTTTGGCCATTTTGCTGACCTCTTTCTCCAATTTCTTGTAGCGCTTCTGTTCTTCCGTAATATCCATTCGATGTTTAGCCAGTTGCGTCTTGAGGAACGCACGCTCATTACGGCAAGCGCGTTCGCGTTCTTTGTGACCTCGGAGCTTGGATGTTAGCATACTCAATTCTCTTCGATCTTTACGTGTCAAACCGTCGCCTTCTTCATCTTCGAAGTCACATTCATCGTCCGTAACGTCTTCGCCTGTTGTACCACCCTCGCTTCGACGGGAGTCTTGACGTGACATTTGTTTGCGCATTTCCTTTTTGGAATAACTGCGTTTGACTTCGGTGTCCTGATGTTCCGGCATTGGAGGATTCCACGGATCAGTTTGTGCCTCAGTATGATTGACTTCAACTGGCAGCTCTAAGCCGGCTTTGCGCAGTTTGCGTTCAAGCATATTAATCTTCATTTCCGCATCTTCCAGCTCAGCTTGAGCTGTTATCAACTTTTGATTAGCATCCTGGTATTGCGACTGCCACTCGTCGGCAGACTTGCGAGCCAATTCGGCTTGGCCACGTAGCGTGTTCATTTCTTCTTCTATAGCGTCCAAGTCAGCAAAGTCCATTTCGTCCATTTCCTCTTCTTCTTCGTCGCTATTTTCCTCGACTTTTTCAACAATCTTGACGCTTTTGTTCGAGTGACTGCGCAAAACTTCGCCGGTGCTCTCGTTCTTACCGTTAATGGCATTCTCTGCAATTTTTACGCTCTTTGCAGACCGGCTGCGAAGCAAGCCCAAATTAGCAAAGGAAGAAGATTTGGCTACTATACGAGGCGGGGCTTGGGCGTTCGCTTCGGCTTGCTTTTTAGCTTCCTCCAGTTCCTTTTGCATGTCCCTCAATTTGGATCGTAGGTCCGAATTTTCCTTGAGTTGTTTAGCCTTCTCTTTAAGTTCAATATCGAGTAACTGTTTAGTTGACTGCAAATCATCACGTAGCTTATCAACGTCGTCTAGTTCGTCCAATTCCTCACCCAAGGGACTCATGACACCATCCGGTACCACTGGAGTCTCTTCTACGGTCAATTGCCTTCGAAACGTTCGCAAACCTATAGGTACCACCAAATCCCGAATGATCGAATTAGACTTTTACCTAGAGCGTTATGCTTGAACAAGATTACCCTGAATGTTGGGTCGCGACCTGTCGTTACATTGGACTCTTTTCAGTTTGATACCGCCTTGGATCTGGTTGAGTAACTGATTATGCAGGTTGGGTCTCTCCGAGTCGTACACGAACTGCCAGCAGTCCGGACCATCCTTGAGTTATTGTGCGATACCGTATTCAGCAATCGAGTTCATAGTCTTACTTTTCCTCTTGCTTTCCCTTTAGGTAAAATGGGTCGGCTACGGTCATTGGTTTGAGTTTTTCTGAGTTTCACGCCTGATTCTACTTCTTTCATCATTGTGTGCCAATCGGGTCGTTTCCTGGGTGTGCGTTTGAGAGCATCGATTTTGGCAGCAACCTCAGGTTTGACAGCTTTTTTCTCAGCTAAAGAGGGTTATTTTATTCAATTAGTCTATTAACGGACTGTACCTAAAAACGGGGGAGGTGGCGGCGGCGGAGGCGGCAAGGGGATTCCAGGTGGGAAGGGAGGCGGTACTGGCATATTTCTGTGTGAATCCTGCCTCGATAATCGCCTCCATGGGGGATGCGTCGGGGTGGTAGGGGGTGTGGTAACGGTTGACGTTCGGCGGCTCCCGGCGAATTCAGGCATAGTTAATAGGCTCTGGCTTACAAACAGTGAAATCCGCACCTGTGACATAAAACACAATTTTTTGTTACTATATAAACTGCCAAACGTGTGGGCTGTTAGAGAGGGAATCTATTTTGGTGGGACCACAGCAACGATAGTTGTTTACTCTTGACGTTGCAAAACAAGGTTAACTTCAGCGTGGAGCCAGTACTAAATCAAGTGTGCCAAGACATTCTTGGAAGATGACAAGACTGTTATTTTCTGTTTAATCTGCTACTTCAATCATCAAGTGAAACTGAGATCAGTGTTTTCCTTACCAGAACAATGCAGTGTTTTCTAGTCCGCTGCAGTAAATGAGTACGCAAGTTTGGAACACGAAATTAATTGCACGATTTCTTGGAGCACTTCTTGGATAACTTTGCTGTATCGTAAGGATATTAGGTCAAAGAATTTGCCTACAATTTCGTTTGAATAACCGTTGAGAGGTAGGCTGTACCGAGTTGTGATGTGTAGCGACTGCAGGCGAGCTGCTCTTCATACGAAATATACCGGACGTTCCCGAACCCCCGATGGTTCTAAAATTAGCGCCCGAGTAAAAATACGCTTCAAACATAAAAGCAAAGCAGGCTGAAGGGTTTTAACTCGCGCTTTTATGCAACTTCCTAAAGCCGTTTTCCGATATCTTCAATCGCTTTGACTTTTTAGAGAGAAGAAAATTCGGATTTGCATAATTAGACCACTTAATTTTAGTGTTCAGACTGAATGGGCAAATAACTAATCATATACTTTGTATTAATTCATATATTCAGAAAGAGTTGTTATATTTGGTTAAAAGTGTCAAATTTTAGTTTCAAGCTTCGAAGTTATACGAAGAAGTTATAAAAAGCTTCGCTAGGGGGTCGGTCGACTTTTCACTTTTTGTCCATACGCTTTGAATCGGAGTGTGTTCTAGAACATTTTCAAACGACATTTTTGTGTAAAGTATGATGATTAAGTTAAGTAAAATTGGTTAACAAGTACAGTGGATAACTGTATATGTCCTTTGCATATTTTTTTTTCAGAATTGTATCTGTTATCTCATATCAGAGAAGAAAATAATTGTAGACCACACTTTGATTTTGTCATAAGTCGATGTCCCAGAAGGTGGGGCTTGTTTGGGCATCCCAATCGCCTACTTTGCCTGGGCAACGCGACACAAGGACGTCTCGACAGGAGGACGCCGGATCCCGACAGAAGGACGCCGGATCATAAGGGACCAGTATAATTTCGAGTTTTTAAAAAGAACTCGTTACCAAGAATTGTATGCACGGGACAAAGTATGCACATAAAACTCAGCAAGTTCATTGTTATTCACTTTAACTCGAAATGCTAAAAATGTCTTTTGCACACAGTATTTTCTTGATCATATTCCCTTTTGGAAGACGGCAAGAAGGAAAACAGGGAACAATAACAGCGATACAGACATGTTCATATATACATTTCAGACAAAATCCACCGAAAATTTAGCGTAAAGCGATAAGACAAACGGGATATGCTTCCTGATGGGTTGCCTTATATATAGGTTTTACATGATAACAATGTAAGGTTCCTCGTTCTTAAGATAAAGTTTGGTAGAGGCAAAGCATTGGTTGGATTGTTCTTGGTTTTTTACTTAAAAATAACCGTAAGTATCATTGAAAGCAAAGTGTTTTGGGATAGGGATTTTAGCTTTAGCGGTGGTAGTTTGAGCAGTTGAAAAAACTGAAAATTCTCCAATTTCGGCGTAAATTATCTCTTCATTCTTCGATTGTGTGTTCTGTTCAATCGTTGAGTACCTTCCGTTGTTGACCGGAAGATTTTGGCCGTCTTTTGATAGGCTTTTGAGGGGCAGGACTTCGGGTTACACTCCCACCGCTTGGTTTAGGTAAATATGCTGGTCGTTCACTTCTAACTGTGACCTTGCCCCTGTTGTCTTAAGTTTTCTGAAGGACGAAAAGAAAAGCTCTGAATGTCCTGGAAGTTGGATCCTCTTCACATAGCCTACTTACTTGCGACGGTTACGAACTAAGCAGTAAAGAATATTGAAGATTGTCATAATGGAGCCTGCGATTATAATTAGAGACAAAGAGGTTGGAGATGTTAGTAATACACTTGTAGTATTATAGTCATAAGTTTCCTTTGTGGGACAAATTGGACATTCGTTTGGCACGCTTGGCAAATGGTCTAAAGACTGAAATGGTAAGTTACGAACTACATAGCTAATGCTTCTCATACCTGTATCAATCTTTGGGGCGCATACAGGTGCAGTTCCTATCCAGAATTCTTTGTGTCGGTCAAAGCTCCGTGCACATTCCCTTTGAGGCTCTCCGAGAATTGCATACCCTTCCCCACAGCAATAAGTAGCAATGTGGTGTAAGGCACGAGACACCGTTCCGTAAGCTGGACAGTCTAGTCCTTCACAGCCAGGTGCTATAACTTATTTCTTGTAACAGACTGTATTTTTTTGTATTTTTTGTTATCTGTGAATACTAGCCCTTTGAAAGAACATACTAATATAAAACTTTCCTTGCTCCAACTTGTAAAAGACAACCTGACTTTATCATGTGGCCATCTGTCATATTACAAATACTAGAAAACTCTGTGGTTCCCGATTTCGATATTGTTGTGGGACTGCACTGATTTGGGTTGTCTACGTGCACGGACATGCCTGTTTGCCCTAGCGAA